>OY757925.1:24987536-25190036 GCA_963585895.1 Sepioteuthis lessoniana | reverse complement strand
TAAGCGTTCTTCATGACTTTAAAAATTATTACGCTAAGTATTCATAGATTAACAATGGATTTTTAATAAAATACAAAAACAAGAAAAAAAATTATGTATACAAAGAAAGAACATTCAAATGTTTAATCATTAATCAGTGTTCATATTTTTAAAAATTATCATGTGATTGTTTAAGCCAATGATTTAAAACAAATAGAACCATCAAGAGATATAATGGATTAGAAAGAGATAAAGAAGAAAAGAAATGATGAATAAGAAGAACGAGTAAAAAGAAACAAAAGAAAGACATAGAGGGAAACGAGAACAAAAGAAAGAAAAAGAGAGAGAGTGATAAAAGAGAAGAGAATATAAGGGAGGAAAGATTAAATAATTTAAGGATAAAAAAGAGAAGTAAAATAAGAAAAAAGGAAGGAAAATGCAAGTTGAAGAAATGGATATAACATAAGTAAATAATTAAATTGGGTTAAATCATAAAGAATCAATTATATGTAAATTGATATGTTTATAAATGAAAATGTAGAAAAACAGTAGAATGGGAGAAAGATGGGTGAATGTTTAAATATTGGATGTTGCTATAGTAGAATTGAAAAGAATTGAAAAGGTGGACATGAGTTCATATTTAAAATCTAGTGAACTAGAATCAAGTGAATATATTTTAACGAGGGTGGGGAAAAGTGTGACAAAATATGTTTGGAAAATAATTACTTAAATACTGAATATGTTGTAGCTATTCCTCAAAAGTGGACATATATTAAAAAAATCTCAGTTAAGTATTGACAGAGGGAAAAGGCAAATTGGTACCAGCTTCAATTTCCGAACAATTGGTTAAATACAACAAATTTGACAGGTCAATTATGCAAAAAAGAAATGACAAAATCATTCACACTTTAGAAAATATCATTTTAAACTGATTTATTTGTGTAAGTATAAGTAATTTACATAATTACTTTATCAGTGAAGCCTTCTAGACTATTTATTCAGTAGAATATTTGTGATAATTCTGGCCAAAAATTACCCAGGCATTCGTGTCAGGTGTTTTGGCAACTAGATTCAAGGCATTCATTTTGATTTTGGCCATTAACTTTTGGCCTCAGGAAGCCTTTCCACACAGGCTTTACTTGCTTGCAAAACTAAGTTCCTTGCTTAGTGTCTAAGGCACCCCATGTAGGGAATCCCTGCAGGGTCAAGAAAAAAGTTAGAGGGTTGAGATAATAACATAAGGAACAAAAAATGAGTTCAGTAGTCTGCACAATTCTAAGAATAACCAAAACTTATAATAATGTGTGAGAAAAGTTTTGAATAATTTCAAGTAAAAATTTTTATTATGTGTTCAATAACACAGGTCTGTTTTTCAAAGTCTGATTTTCTACAGTTTTTATATCATTTTTCTCTTTTTCATTCTTTAAACTTTTTCCTCCTCATACTTTGCACTACCATCCCTTGCAAAACAATAATCTCAAATGAACAATGTTGAACTGTACACTAATCTTAAAGTCACACTAATCTTTTTCTCTGACTTTCAATTCTGAAACTTCTTTTTGGGGAATTCATTTAAATTTTGTGCTTTAAATTTTATTCACTTTTGTTTTGAAAGAGTGCACTCTCAGTAAGGTGTTCTTGCAGAAGATAGAAAAATATTTTTCATTCATTAAAATTCCCCACCTACAAGACTAACTGCAGACCTCCTCAGTGACTGAAATAGTTTTATATATATGTCATCTGTGTCAATGGTTAAAATGTGACAATTAAATCAGGATTCCAGAAGTTGATTTTCCAGGCTGATACAATCTTTAATTAGAAGACTGATACAAAACAGCTTTTCTATCTCCTAATTTGCAACAGAATCAGTTGGAATCTTCTGAGAATAATGCACTCATTTTGGTTGTAATAGTTGCAATATTTAAGCTATGGTACACTTCATCCTTTTTAGGGATCTGTTGTATTCAGTAAGATTCTGAAAATCTTTAATTAAACTCTTTGTTCAATATCTAAATGTAGATTGTTCATTCTCAAGAATATCTTATATCAGTTCATTCTTCCTTTTTATGCTACTTTTGCTTTTTCCTAAGAAACTAGAATATATGATTCTCCACACCAACAAAAAGTCACTTTGAAAACTGCATACAATTTTTGAAGATTTAAAATCTTATAAAATATAAATTATCAAATGACAAAATCTTTTTTGAAACCCCTTAGTATCTATATTGAATTTTTCCTTTTTAACCAACACCATCCACAGAAAATACTTACATTCAGATTACCAAAGTTAAGTAATGATAAGCCTTTTTAGTTCTTACACAGGTGGTCATTTAAGAACAGCAGATACAGTAAACAGTTTAAAGGCCTGTGTTCCAGACTAAGCAAAACTTTGTAAATAACAACAACATCCACAGAAAATATATCTTCACAGTATGAATTATGTAAGCTATTATTAAAGGGTTTTGCTTTCTCTTCACAAAGGATCTATAATACATTCCTGGTCAATAATTAAGTGCTCATCTTCATATTTTTGTGGGTGGGAGAGGATATTCTTAAACATTTTGATTACTCTAGATTTCTTATTTCTTTGAAAAAGCCTCTAACTCTAAATTTAAAATAGAATCCCTTTACAAACCAAAAGGTAATTATTATTATTATTATTATAATTTTTATTATTATCATTATTAACTCTTTGTTGCTTAAAAACCAGTTTGCTTCTGTTTGATTTTTGTTTTGTTTTTATATTTTACATTTCCTTTTCATTTGTGCAAGCTTTTAGAAGATTTTCTGAAACAGTTGTGGCATTCATGTTTTATTCAGACAAATATCTAATTTAAATTGATTGAATGAATTATTTGCTTTAACAATTTTTAGCTTTTTTAAAAATTTTATTGTTGCTTTTTATAATAATGTCAACATTTACTGTGTTCAGTCTTTTTTTTCTATTAACTATTTCTATTTAATAACAATGATAATATTTTTTGCAGTTATATAGTTTTGATTATTTTTATCCAATTCTAATAATTTCAAAATTGATCTATTTGACTAATAGATAAGACCCTTACAGGTACAACCACACCAAGTTAGAGTAGACCTTGAAAGTAATGGCAATGGAGGGGTAACTCCACACTCCCAAGCATTTTAGAACTAATCCATGAAGTTTGAGATCAAGAAAATCAAACTATTATTTAACAGTTATATTTAGTAATTATTGTCATAGGATATTCACAGTACTACCTTGCTGAACCCACCATTCTGGTATTTCTCAAAAACATCTCAGGGGACTTATTTTAGCATCTAAATGACATCTTAAAGAGATTTCAGAAAATCAAATCAAGGTGTACAGTGGGTGATTGACTTCAGAAGAATTATTTCCACCATTTTTTCTTCTAAAATAATATCTTCATAAATAAATTCATTCATTCAATGAATTTATGCATCTTACTTATCCTCAAAAACTTAATATCAGTGTAGAGTTATGCCTCATTTACAGTTACAGGATTTCATAGCCAAAGAGTTTAAGGCACTGTTCATGTCATAAAATGTCACTCACTCTTTATAATCTAAGAAATCTAGGAAGAATATGCAGCTGACCTAGGAAGACAAATTAGCAACAGAAATAAAAGAAAGTGTGTTTAGTAGACCAATATTTACTGCATAACATATCAAAATTTTACCAAAAAAATATTGAGTGGAATAAGTATTCAGCATGTTAAATTTTAGGAGTTATTTTTACATTTGTTTCTTTTTTCAGTCAGTGAAGAAACAGGTCTTACTTACAATATAGATACATTGTCAAAACAATATCTGACTTCCTGATGTGCATGTACACAAGTTATCTTTCACATGTTTTAATCTTTATTATTCCCAAACAGGAACAGGAGAAAAATCCCTAATAGTAGGAGTAATTAGGAACTATCAAAGCCCCAGTTTCAATGACTATTTTCAAAATTGACATTTTGAAAATTTGAAGGCTAGAAATTCAAAGATTGTTTCTACATTTTATTTCTATTTTATTAAGGATCCCAAATATAAAACAAAGGAAAATCAATATTTTTCAAAACTGACAAATTGCCTGAGTTGAATAAGGTCTTCTAAATGCTAAACAACAAAAATTACTTGAGAAAAAATATTTTTTGATTATTTCTTTTTATGTTTTTGGAGAGATCCGGGTTGTTCAAATGTGCTGCAACTGTTATATTCTTTGACCTTTGCAAACTCTCTTACTAAATTCTTACAGCAACACTAAAGAAAAGGCTGATATTTGTCTGAATTTTACATATTTGATGATTTTGTATATTTGTGGCATCTGCACTAAATGCTTAATTCATGTGTTTTGGGGAGTTTTTTTCTCATTTTTGGTGGAGGTTCTTTTACATCACAAAAGTATTGGGAATCAATTGTTTATTTTGTATTAATTACAAAGTGGAATTTGTCACTCTATGGCTATTAGATCATTTAGAAAATAATGGGAGATTTTAGTGTCTATTCAACTGTAAGATCAGCCATTAGCTGATTAACAAGCATCAAGGCATGAATTTATATCATCACAAGAATTAAATTACATTTTCAAAAAATAAACAACCAAACTTTCTCATAAAGATTTAATTTTAATTACTGAGAGGAATAAAGTGAAGTATCCGGATATATATGATTATAATTATAAACATTAATCATTGTGAATTGAATTACCACGACCAGAAAATCCAGTGAACATTTGCACATGACATACAGAAATTCTGGACCACTGTTTTGACCTTATTAGGTCTCATCAGCAGCGTATACAATGATCTACCCCCTGGAGATCGAACCAGCGACCAAAGAGCTGAAACCCTACCACTGAGCCATCAGCCCACATCACATACAAGTGATGCCAAATCAACAAGTCATGGTAATTGTGCTGCAAATTAACCTAAATATGTCTTGCAAGTTACATCCATACTCTTTACAGAGGACAAGGTCACCTCCAGAGCCACATATTCCCAGGATGATTGGAAATACGCATCTGCATAATTATTATAACCTCAAGGGCAAGGATATAGATGCACAAGAGATATACATCTATATTCTTGCCCTTAGGGTTATAATAATTACACAGATGTTTATTTCCAATTGTCCTGGGAAGATGTGACCCTGGAGGTGACCTTGTCCTTTGTAAAGAGTATGGATGTAACTTGCCAGACATATTCAGGTTAATTGGCAACATAATTACCATGACTTGGTATCACTTGTGTGTGATGTGGACTGATGGTCAGTGGTAGAGTTTCGGCTCTGTGGTCGCTGGTTCGATCTCCTGTGGGGGAGATCATGGTATATGCTACTGATGAGACCTAATAAGGGCGAAACAGCTGTCCAGTGTTTCCGTATGTCATGCGCAAGTGTTTGCCAGATTTTCTGGTCATGGTAATTCAATTTACAAAATGATTCCTCTACTTAAAAAAAAATGTACAAATATTAATCAGTTATGAACAATGTTTTTTTTAATTTGATAGTCCATATTAGCTGTTTTATATTCAGTACAAGATTCACTTTTTTTGGCAGGGAGATTACATTTTCTTCAGCCTCATGATTTCATTTTTACATAATTCCATTTGACATAAAATTGTCACATTTTTTTCTGTTACACTAAAGTTGAATATTTTTTATAAAATTTCATTTTAAAAAATTAAAAAAGAATACACAGGCTTAGATTAGGAGAAAAAACAGAATTTGTTTTGTCAAATAAAATTGCATTGAAAAAATATGTAAGTAGAAAATTGGAGAAACAGAAAAACTAAAAATGTATTTGAAATACTGGATGGAAAACGAAACAGCAGTCATAAACTATTAGATAAAAATATTGCTTATTAATTATGATTGCTATAATAGCTTATTTTTTTTATCTAGCACTTTGACAGTTTTGCTAGTTATCAAAATCCGAGACTTTAATGGCTGAGAATATAAATGTATTTTTAGAAGTTTTCGTTTACTTTTTTTATAAATATCAGAATTATTGAATTTTTGTGTTATGATGAAATTATTCATGAGGCAGAATGCAATTAAATTATTCTCTGGACAAAATCACCAAACAAATGCATTTATTTTTATTAATATTTTGATCAAAAATATTATATAGTTTTAGGTTCTTTATTATAAAAAATTCTTTATGCATTTGAATGTTAATGTTATACAATATAGATATTGTCTTTAACTAATATAATTATTTTGTATAACAATATAGATATTTTCATTGTATATGAGCAAGAAAAATCCCAATATCTAGCAGTCATGGTGTGAACATCTGTGTGGAAAGTCAGGAATGGAATGCCATGGATCCATATACAAGTTTAAAAAGTTGTCTTCACATTAGGACCCTCTTTGATCTGTTTCATAATTACATTTTTGTCTTTACTGATGTCAACAAATGTGTCAAGTAACACTGTACAGACAGCTAATGCAATAACAAATAGCCTGTATTCTTCACTATCAACACAAATGGCACTTCAATTGGAAAAGTAATAAATAAGTCTATAAGATAAAGTAGAAGTTTTATGACCAACATATGAATTAGATTTAGACTCATAGATTTTGTCTCCAAATTTTGCATCTTGAAAATGGCTAAAAGAATGGCAAAACTGCTATAATCAATTCCAAGAAAACAGATGTAAAGTAAAAAAAAATTTGTGATCCTTAATCAAACATGTATTAAGTTAAGTATAGATAATACAAATTGTGTGTGTGTGTGTGTGTGTGTGTGTGTGTGTGTGTGTGTGTGTGTGTGTGTGTGTGTGTATTGGCAGCACTATTTCTATCCAGCATGTTTCATTAAAAAACTCAATGTTCTTTTTAACAGTATTTTATTATTTTTCTTATTATCTTTTTAGATTTCTTAAGTTTAGTTCATTTTTATACAAAACTTGTTCTAAATTTTCTCCCCCAGCACTTTCCACAACCATTGAATAATTTCAATTGCCCAGAAAGAAAATTTTGGTATGGAATTGAACCTAAATTAAAGAACTTTGTATGAAAACAAGAGAAAAATAATTACAAAAACTGTTAAAAAGAACATTTTATTACAAGCTATAAAAATGGCTTTTAATGAAAGCATGATTTTTATATATTATAAAGTGAATATTAAAATCTTTTTATTTACAACAAACAGTTTTTTAAGAAATTTTATAAGGTAAATTTTATATTCTTTGAAGCAATCATCACCATCTTCATGTCGCGCTGCTAGTATGGATTTCCCTGACCCTCTCTTGCTTCCTGGGTCCATCTTCCATCACTCTTGGCAGGTCCTCCAGGCTACATCCTGTATTGATACAGAGCTATTGTTGATAGGTTCTAGGTGGTCTTCCAACCTTTGCTTGTCCATCTGATGGGGTCCACAGGAGTACATCACTTATGAGTTTGTCCTTACTTCTACAGCAGTGTCTCACATGTCTGACTGGTCTAACTTGGATGATTTTTGTGATGGGGGTAGGTGGCCGTACAGCTGCTGTTTTGTGGGTTGTTGCCACCAGGACTTGTTCGATACAGCTCACAGCATTCTTGTTTAATTGCCATCAAGCTTTTTCTCCATATATTTAGTTAGTGTCCATGTGGTGCATTCATATTGCAGTACTGATACAACTGCTGCTTGGAAAAAACTGCATTTTATTTTATCAGTCAGGTCTGACTTCCATATGACTCATAGCCTATTGATAGTTGTCCATGCCTTTGCTAGTTGCATGTTGGTGTCATTCTCACTTGATGAGATACTGCTTCCAAGGTAGGTGAACTTGTCAACTAGTTTCAAAGGGCCAGCCTTTAGTGTGGAGATGTTGCCTCTTTGATTAAAACACATGTATTCTGTCTTGTCTGTATTGACATGGAGGCCTATGCCAACTGCTTCTTGTTCCAAACTATATAGCAGGGATTCAGCTTGGGTGGGTGTATTTGCTAGAAGCACTATGTCATCGGCATTGTCCATATCTGTAATAGCTTGTGCGGGGTATCTTTTGCTTCTTTCCTTTGCCAGCTTTAAACCATTTTCTTTCATTAAATCTATAGACCTTCTAAGCATGAAGTCTAGGCAAATAATAAATAGGCATGGAGTTAATGTGTCTCCTTGCAGCACACATGCTACAATGTCGAAGTAGTCTGTGTCTCCATCCAGTGAGTGGACTTTTACTTTTGTGTTTTTTATATAACATCATTATGGCTGCAACGGTTTCTTTGGGAAGGCAAGAAGTATTTGCATCATCTTCCCTCTGTGTATGGAGTCAATGCCTTTGAGAAGTTGATGAAAAATAGTGTTGCCTCGAGATTTTTGCACAAACACCTTCTCGAATTCGACGGATAGTCAAAATTTGTGATGTCGTGAATTGATTTCTCTGAAACCCATTTTGGTTCTTCCTAAGTATTTTCTCAATTTTAGGTTCTATGCGGTAGCATAGCAGAGCATTGTAGATCTCGTACACTATGGATGTAAAGGTTATACTTCTGTAGTTCTTGGCGATTATGAGGTCACCCTTTTTGGAAAAAAGAAAGAAGCAGCTCTTTGTCCATCTGTCTATTGTGTTCTGGTTATATACAGCATTGCAATATCGGAGCAGTATGTCATTGAATTCTCTTGTCTTCCATGCTTCTTGGGGTATTTCATCAAGCCCAGCTGCTTTCCTATTTTTTATTTTTCTTTGTATGGAGTTGAGTTTTTCTCATGTAAACTGTCCTAGTTTGATGTCTAGTTGATTACTTATAATTTTCATAATTGGCTCAACCATAACTTTCAGAAGTTTTCCAAGAAAATTCTTGAAATGTTGTTTCCACAGGTGTATTCATTCTTCTTGGCTGGCAGCTTTCAGTTTAGCTCTCACAGTACTCTTCCTTCTATTCACTTCATTTACCATCTGCCATTATATTCTAGATGGTCTATCTTCAACCTAGTCTCTAATTTTATTGATCTGATTTTAGATGTTTTCTGTTTGTTCTTTTAGGAATACATTAGTTAGTTCATTTTGTGCCTTAAGTTTCTGAGCATTGATATTGGTTGGGTTCCTCCTATTACATAAGGAAGCATTTTTTACATATGCATGCTTTTTTCTAACCGCTGAAGTCTCCCATGAGACTTTGGATTTAGCTCTTTGTTTTGTTGGTATGCATTCTGCTGCTGCTTCTAAGTGGGCATTGACAAAGTTTTCATATTCATCATTCGGAGTAGGTGTTTCTGATATCTCCTGAAGTGCATCAAATGTGTTTCTTAGTGTTAATGTATACTTTTCTCAAATATCCCTATTGTTAAGTAGGGCAGCATTCCTTCATAGGCTCAGTAGTATCTTTGCGGTGATAATTTGGTGATCGGAGGACACATCCTTGAAAGAGGAAAATGCAATTCAATGCACAATTATTCCATTTCTTATCTATGAGAATGTAGTCTATCTGTACTTTAGCATTCTTTACGTAGGTGTAGGTCTATAGTTTTCCCTTTCTTTTCTGAAATTTAGTATTAAGGCATGTTAATCAATTTCCTTGCATGAAATCTGTTAGATGTTACCCATTTCTGTTTGACGAGTTGTGTAACCTGAATTTGTGGTTTATGTTTTTACCTATTTGGGCATTCATGTCTCCACCGATGATGAGAATGTTGTGAGAGGATAGTTCATTATAGAAGGCGGTGAGGTCTATTTCCTCTCTAACATTGGTAGGGCTGTAGCTTGAGATGGTTGTTGTGCTTGGGTTGCATTAAACATGGCTACAATCATCCTCGGTTGTTTTCTTGATGCTATTAAATAATTTTTGGGCCCTTGGACTAATAAGCTTACCTACACCCCTTATTGTGATGTTGACAGATGCCAAGACAATTATCCATCCATTGCCAGTATCGTAATATTTTATATCTTTACTATAAAGGTGTCAGTGTTCTTGTTTGCATATTATGATCTATCTCAGAAGCTGTCAGCTCCAGTAGTTGGCTTATTCTTTTTAAAATTTTAACATTGAATGTTGATATTTAAAAAGTAATTTTAATTTAATATTTTAAGATAGTTCTAATTATAATTCTTAAAATGTCAAAATTGATATATAAGAATATTAGCCTTCTTATGCTTACATTAAAAAGTGTATATTAATAAACGTTATGAATAAATATTACCAAATATATGAATCAATTTATTGTATATGCAAATGTATATGTTGACATTTCAAGCATTTATATTCTTTCCTAATGAATCAAAGATTGCACAGATTTGACTGTTTGATTCTAGTACTTTTATCTTAAATTTATCCATCATGATAGTTTTAAAAAGAAAAGAAAACCAGAGTTTAAATAGAAAATCATCCTCACACTACTTTTCAACTGTTCTGCAGCTATTAAGGCAGGATGTAAGTTGGTGACCATTGTTGAGTGAGACCCAAATCTTTGGTATGATTGGACCTGGGATTGAACACCAATCTTCTGGGCCTTTGGTGAACACTCTAACCGCTAGGCCAATGGACCAGTATAAGGCAGGATGTACTGTCTTGTATTCCCCTCATAAGCCATAAATTAAGATTAAAATATCCACCATTTGATAAATACTAAAACACTAGTTAATTTAGTAAGAAATAAAAGTTCTCAATGCACAAAAAAATATACCATATGCGAAAAGTGTAAAAGAAATATTAAAAAATCATCATCATCATCATGTCACGTTATCACGGATATCCCTGGCCCTCTCTCGACACCCCTCCCTATCGTCCATTGCTTCCGGTAGGTCTTCAGGGCTACATCCGATATGAGCACAGAACTGCTGTATGTAGGTCCGAGCTGGTTGTCCTGCATTTGCTCATCCATGTGAAGGGGTCCACAGGAGTACATCATTTATAAGCTCATCCCTACTTCTCCAGCAGTGTCCCGCATGTCTCGTTTGTCTAATTTTGATAGTTTTCGTGATGTGTAGGTGTAGGTGGCCATACAGCTGCTGCTTTGTCGGGTACTGTCTCCAGGACTTGTTCTATATTACTTGCAACATTCTTGTATAGTTGCCATCAAGCTTTTTCTCCATACGCTTAATTAGCGTCCATGTAGCGCATCCATATAGCAGTATTGACACGACTGCTGCTTGGAAGAAACTGCACTCCTTTTTATCAATCAGGTCTGACTTTCATATGACTGATAGCCTATCAATTGCTGTCCATGCCTTTGCTAGTCACGTGTTGATGTATTTCTCAGTTGATGAGACACTACTTCCTTGGTAGGTGAACTTGTCAACTAGTTTCAGAGAGCTACTGTTTAGTGTGGAGATGTTGCCTGTTTGATTAAAGTACATATATTCCATTTTGTGTGCATTGACATGGAGGCCAATGCCTGCAGTGGCTTGTTCCAGACTATGTACCTGGGTTTCGGCTTGGGCAGGTGCATTTGCCAGAACTGCTATATCATAGGCGTAGTCGGCGTCGGTAATTATTTTTGTGGGGTACCTTCTGCTTCTTTCTTTTGTTAGCTTGAAACTGTTTTCTTTGATTTTATCAATAGATGTTCTAAGCACGTAGTCTAGACAGATGATAAAGAGGTATGGGGCTAATGTGTCTCCTTGAAGTACACCTGCTACAATGTCGAAGTAGTCTATGTCTCCATCCGGAGAACAGACTTTTACTTTGGTGTTTCTATAGAGCATCATTATGGCTGCGACAGTTTCTTTACGTAGGCTGTAGGCGAGTAGGATTTGCTCCATCTTTCCTCTGTGAATGGTGTCAAAGGCCTTAGTAAAGTTGACAGATAATATTGTTCCCTCTAGGTTTTTTGCTGAGTATACAAAATTAGAAAATAAAAAGTAAAAAAGTGTAAGTTTAATGATACTAACTATCAAGGCAAATCTTTCCTGAGGATCAGTCACACATATCAGATTTGGAAATTATTAACCTTTTTTATTTTGATATATTATTATTATTATTATTATTATTATTATTATTATATCACATTCAAAGATTTACCTATTCTTGTCTCTTGCAGTGTTTTGTGATAGTGGATTTGAAAGAGTTTCAGGATATGCTTCTTTGTGTAAAGAATGTGGTATTGGTTATTTCAAGGACAACAGCCTGGGCCTGTTTTCAACATGTCAAGTTTGCCCCAATGGTAAAATCAGTGAAAAAACTGCTTCAATTTCAGCACAAAACTGCACAAAAGGTAAGTAGACTAAAAGAAAAAGAGAATTGATTTGAGCGATAGAAAAGAGAAAACTATCAAAATAATAGAAACTTAGGTTTCTTGGCTTGAAATTAAAAATGTTAGAAAGAAAAATATAAAAATCATTAATATTAATTCTGAGATAGAAATGAAAAATTTGATTGCCAGAAATTTGAAATAAAAAATTTACATTAGAACCATATTCCTTTCAAACCCTCGACTATTTTTACACAGTTAATATACTAGAGGGTTTTATACAAGTGAAAAAAATTTTTTATTTAAAATCAAAAAACTGTATATATATATATATATATATATATATATATATATATATATATATGATAGAAATATGTGGAAAGTTGGATAAATCAAATGCTTAAAATCGGTTTAGAAGGCATGATATTTCATTCTTTTATTTCATTTTAATCACCGGTCCTAGGCAACCGGGTTCAGTCCGAGGTCGAGTCTTACCAAAGACTCAAGAAATGGTTCTTGATGCCTTCTCGCTTAACATTCAGCATTATAAGGTATGGATCAAGGGTAAAGTGGAGCAATCCAGGAAAAGGAATGGTGCCCTTCCCAATATTTCAGTGTGGTTATTGAAAATGGAGCCTTCGGGTCCCCCTTAATTACAGTTGCCAAGTTTATTTTATTTCAAGAACTTTCTCAGAATAAACCATTTTCTGAGTTATGTATATATGTGTGTGTGTGTGTGTGTACATATATATGTGTGTGTGTGTGTGTATATATATATATATATATATATGTAGTGAATTCAATAAGTTTCCAGACTTTTTTGTACAGGAATTTAAAATTGTCGTAGACTCTTGAAAATTCAGTATGTTATTGCTATACAGCTTATGAGATGACTGACAAATCTTTATGATTTCAGGTTCAAATGAACAGCTACCTGATTAGCTTAGTAAATAATTCTGCATCATTCTTTCTCTCTCTTTCTGTCTCTGCCTCTCTCTGTCTCTCTGTCTCAAGCTTTGTAATTAGGTAATCAGCAAGCATGTGGCCGTAAACTTTGCTTTAATATTTATCTGTATATTTTTACATCGGTATAGATAAACCAATGACTTATCCTTTTTTTTCTTTTGTCCTTTTTCTTCAACAGCAAACTGTACAGCTGGCCAGTACTTGAATGAGACCCTAAACAGATGTTTTGATTGTGATTATGGTTACTACCAGGACCAAAAATGGAAGACATCTTGTAAAAGTTGTCCCCAAAATTACACTACATATATAAAGGGAGCAGACAAAAACACTTCCTGTCTCTGTAAGTAAGCAGTTGGATTTACTGTCTCATGTTAATACTGTTAGCCAAATCAAAATATTATTATTGCTTGATTGAACTATAACACGTTTTGTGGCATGGAGATGAGTTGTAGATTTGTTAAAAGTTTTTAAAATTTATGAAGTCTCTCTGGTCAGAGAATATCTTGAATATGACTCCTGCAAGATGTTATATTATGGGATGTATAGATAAAAATTAAAGAGTGATAAAAGTAGTAAATGTAAATATTTATGAAGCCAGTCACAGAGGTAATGCAGTGTAACAAAGGTCAAACAGAAACATGTCAGAGAGAATTAATCAGTGAAAATATCACTTGATATAAATAATAGTCACATGAAGAAACCACAAATAGATGTATATATTAGTAAGTGCAGAACACAGCAGATAGTTAAAGACAGGCCAGTTGATGACCAAAAGAGATGACCAAAAGAAAATGGGCAGATACACAATGAGTTCTCTGAGACTTTGTAATGTACAAATAACAGACCAATTCAGTTTTAACATTAATCAAAGTCTAATTGGCCATGTGAATAATGATCTCAAGCAGTAAAGGGTACTTAACACTTGTTCTAACTCTTCCTTAATTTGAGAGTATGCTTATATCAAAATACAGAGGTGAATTTGAATGCTCACTATTCTTACATGAAAAGTTGTTTATATTAATTTCTATTGATCACTCACTATATTAAAGTAGCTAAAACACCACCACCACCACCATCTCACCCTGGTGTCAACCCGGCAGAACAGAAATGCATCCGGCAAAAAAATCTTCAGAGAGGAGTTTGTGGGTGTAGCTCTTTCTTTAAATTTTCTTATACACCTACTTGAATAAGAGTCTGAACACAAGATAGACAAATATAACAACTCTTATGTATAATTACAATTGAGTTTAGAACGAGCAGCAGCAAGCATAGGCCTCCATGTTAATGCACACAAAACGGAATATATGTGCTATAACCAAACGGGGGACATCTCCACTCTAAAAGGAACCCCTCTTAAACTAGTAGACAAATTCACGTACCTAGGAAGCAGCGTCGAATCAACCGAAAAGGACATCGAAACGAGGTTAACGAAAGCATGGACAGCTATCAATAGGCTATCGACTATATGGAAATCAGACCTAACCGATAAAATGAAACGCAGTTTCTTCCAGGCAGCGGTCACATCGATACTGCTATATGGATGCACTACATGGACGCTAACAAAACGGCTGGAGAAGAAACTAGATGGCAATTACACAAGAATGCTGCGTGCAATCCTGAACAAGTCCTGGCAGTAACACCCCACAAGACACCAACTGTACGGCCACCTGCCCCCTATCACGAAAACTATTCAAGTTAGGCAAACCAGACATGCAGGACATTGCTGGAGAAGCAGAGATGAACTCATAAGAGATGTACTCTTATGGATCCCCACACACGGCCGCGCAAAAGCAGGACGACCAGCACGAACGTACATTCAGCAGCTATGTGAGGATACAGGTTGTTGTCCTGAAGACCTGCCTAGGGCGATGAACGATAGGGAGGAGTGGCGAGAGAGGGTCAGGGATATCCGTGCTGCCAGCACGATATGATGATGATGATTTTGACTATTAGTCTTATCCTTTTTCTTTCTAATTCTGGTTGCTTTTTATTTCAATTCACTTGGATCATCACTACTACAACAATGAGGAACAGCATTGTAAATATCAATTAAAATTGGGGAAAATAAAGGATAATACTAGTCCAAATAATTAATAATGACAGAGCTCTATCTAAAACTTAAGTTTAAAAAATACACACTGAATATGACCAATGTACAAAACAAAACAGTTAGAGGATTGAGCATTTAGGCATGACTTTATTTCTTTGAAGGTTTCTTATAGCTGAGTTCTTATCCTAAATGAAGTTCTTTGCATTTGACTTTGTATTAATGCCCTCTCCCCCCCAGTTCTGATGGCCCAGTCAGCTGAGGCAGCAGAATACACCAATTGCATCTCAGAAGAGGGGTTAAATTTCTCCAACAATTGTCTTGGATATGACACTAAACAATCTGATAGCAAGGCTCCACTAATATGGGAGCTGTGGGGAATGTGGGGTACCCCTTCATTGCCATTGTTCCCTTGTCCACTCAGGCCCAGAGTGGTAGTACCTGATAGGGTCCTATCTATAGGTCAAGTAGATTTGTTTGACATTTAAACAGTGTACTAATACTAAACTGAATTGTTTGGGATAGAACTGTTTTTACATTTAAATGAGTGTAAACAAAAAACTGTATACTTATGCTAAGCTGAATAGTTTGAAATAGAACTGGTTTGACATTTAAGTGTGTTTAAACAAATGACTGACATTTAATTGAATTGTTAATGATATATAGCAATACTGGAAAACATTAAACTGTGTGCAAACAAATGATTAAAAGTAAATACGAGTTATTCATATTAGATAGAAATAAGGGAAACCATTTGACTGTGAGGAAAAAAAATGAGTTCAAAGGCGTTAAAAAATGTTATCTACAAAATGTGTTAAGAAATCATATATTCAATATATGTATAAAAAGAAGTTAGCTTTAAATAACCTACAATGGTTGATATGCCATAAAATCAAACCAAACTCCAAACCTAAGTTCTGAGTAAATATAAGAGCAGACACATCTGCTCTTTTATGATAATCTGACTATAAAAAGGAAAATTCTGAATTCAAATCAGCTGCACATCCCTTGAAAGAAGAGGGTGTGAAATCTCGCTGGGCACTTATTCTTGTTTTCAATGTGCACTGTTGCTTATGATCATAGAAGTGAGTTACAATAAAAAGTAACTAGAGTTAGAAAATTGAAGGATTGTCAAAATTGTTATTAATGATTAACAGAGGTTCATCTAAAAATAAAATTAAACTATTGTATATTTCTTATCAACAGTAATCCCTCACATTTCAAAATTACATTGGTTCAAGTTTCCATGTTGAAAAGAGGTTGTAGTCTTTTTGAGTATATGATTAAAAGATAATGGCAGAAATTTGTCTGGCTTATCTGTTAAAAATCTATTCATTTTTTACCAAATATATTTAACCTACTGTTATTTACTAATCTTTGTCAAATCTGTCACAGTGACTTTAGGTTTCTTACTGTTAGCAAGTGGTCACCCATTTAAGTACTGAACAGGCTTATTGCTGTCTAACTTCAGTAATCAAATGAAAACCAGTGCTGCTAGCATGACTTGACAGTAAATCAAATATTTTTAACCTATTTTCTAAAGTAACATACTTCTCAGACATTTAACTTTTTGCTCCTTTTCAGTGTTTTGTGATTCTGGTTCTGAAGTAAGCAATGGACAATGCCGATTATGCCCAATTGGATATTATCGCAACAATTCTGACCCTAGACTGATGTCTTGCTTACCTTGCTCTAATCCAAAATTTGTCACCGAAAAAGAAGGAGCAGTCAGTGACCAACAATGTACAATTGGTAAGTTGATTTTTATTAAAATTTCTTCATCTTTGAAATAGGGTAGGAAAATTTTACTAGACCAAATGTTTGAGAGGGAAATGGCAATAGTGTTTCAAAAATCCACATGAAAAATATTGTTTTGCCTAGGCTTGAACCACAAATTCTGACCCAGATGGGAAATATGTAACTGTCATGAGGCAGGCCTCATTACATCTTTATATATACAGAAATTTTTGACACAAAAATATTTTTTTTATCAAATAATCTACAGAAATGACTTAAATGCATTTATGAGAAAATTACATTAATTTGTTTTTCGAATTTGATCTTGCAATTGAAGTAAATTTCATTGAATTTAAATAAAACTTTAAATGATCAACTCAACTGTCCTTTTTTCTACTGAAGTTCGAATTTTTCAGTGATGAGAATATCTTATTAATAAATTTATACAGTGACTGCCGAGTAAACATCAGTGTTGCTTCCAATAAAGACTTCAGTTAATGACTCTAGGTTTAGATATGGTTTTGGGTCCGAAGCATCATTACCACTAACCCAGAGCACCCTAGCAGTATCTCATAATACCACCAGGCTTTGTTGGTTTGATGCCTTTCTGTGGAAATGCCATATTCATGCTGATGAAGTTAGAGGCTTATTCTGGATCTTTGTTTTCATTTTTTTATATATATATTTCCCCTTGTCAAGATTAGTTAGTTATACAGAGGTTGAGTTGGTAATGAAACTTTCACATTCAACTTTGATAAGAAATATATTTGTTATCCCACCTCTGCTGACACATTATTCTCACAGGTCTTCATGTTTTTCCAAATTATGCTGATGCGCCCAGTCAATATTTTCCACAAAAAGAACCATTAATTCAACAACAAAAATTTCCTGGCATTAATGGCTCAAATGACAATATCTGGACACTTTGGCAGTTAACATTATTTCCATAGCAAATACAGGTTGATGTTTCAATCATATAAAACACAAGTCTGTGCAATCATCAATGATAATCTTTTCCCCACGTCACATTCTCTTTCACATTGGATACGAAGGGATTCTATGTACACTGGCAATTCTCTTGACACTGGTTCCTTTCAATCGATTTCTCTCAGATTGAGATTTATGTCATTATTATCTTGGGCATCCATTTCTAGTGCAATGGATTCGTATTCCCTTAATGCTTTCAAAATTGCATCTGAAGCAGCATTGTATGTTTGTAAGTAATTCAACTTCATTACCAGATTTAAGCAGGTTGATTCTCCCTTCTTTTCAAGTCATCCTGGAGGCATGTTTTTTGTTTTTTTTTCATTTGTGATGTAGTAATTGATTTGTGGTGTTTCAGAACAATAAGGATGAATTGTTACTCAAACCCCCATCATATGCGCCACATGATTTGGGTTACCAACCCTCATCACACCATGTGGTGGTCTCTCTCTATTGTCACTAGTCTTTCCCAGTGTCATCTGATCATTGTCAAAAGTCTTTCTTAGTAATAAATTTATACAATGACAGCTGCGCAAACAGCAGTGTAGCTTCCAACAAAGCTTTCATTAGATGATGACTCCAGACTTCATTTTGGGGCCAAAGTATCATTATAATAGATAATAAATATTAAGAATAGTTACTTAATTATCATCATCATGTTGTGCCTCCAGCACGGATATCCCTGACCCTCTCTCGCCACTTCTTCCTATCATTCATCGCCTCCGGCAGGTCTTCAGGGTTACATCCTATGTCCTCACATAGTTGCTGTATGTAAGTTCGAGTTGGTCGTCCTGCTTTTGCACGGCCATATGTGGGGGTCCATAGGAGTACATCACTTATGAGCTCGTCCTTGCTTCTCCAGCAGTGTCCCACGTGTCTGGTTCGTCTAGCTTGTATAGTTTTTGTGATGGTGGGCAAGTGTCCGTATAGTTGGTGTCTCGTGGGGTGTTGTCGCCAGGACTTGTTCAATACTACTCTCAACATTCTTGTGTAATTTCCATCTAGTTTCTTCTCCAGCCGTTTAGTTAGCGTCCAAGTAGTGCATCCATATAGCAGTATCGACACAACCGCTGCCTGGAAGAAACTGTGTTTCATTTTATCGGTTAGGTCTGATTTCCATATGATCGAGAGCCTATCGATAGCCGTCCATGCCTTCGTCAGTCGTGTGTCGATGTCTTTTTCGGTTGATGAGACGCTACTTCCTAGGTAGGTGAATTTGTCTACTAGTTTCAGAGAGGCTCCGTCTAGTGTGGCAATGTTGCCCGTTTGGTTGTAACACATATATTCAGTTTTGTTTGCATTGACATGGAGGCCAATGCCAGCTGCGGCTCATTCCAGACTATGCAGTAGTGTCTCTGCTTGATTAGGCGTATTCGCCAGTAACGCCAAGTCATCAGCGTAGTCGGCATCTGTGATTGTTTTTGCGGGGTATCTTTTGCTTCTTCTCTTAGTCAGCTCGAAGCCATTTTCTCTGATTTTGTCGATCAAAGTTCTAAGCACGTAGTCTACTTAACTATAACATAGATAGATAATCCTGGATACCCCAGTATATATCACCAAGCTTTACTGGTTTGGCATCATTCAGTGGGAATACTATATGCTTCATTAGTTTGAATTTTTCAGTGTTAAAATTATTTTTATAAACTATTACTGTGTATTTGCAATTCAAATGCTTATTCAAAATTCTTCAAGATTATTCTAAAGAAAGAAGAATTTTGCCCCTTTTTGAAATCTCATAAAGAATTCTCATTAAAAAATATGTTCTAGATTGACTAGCTGAGCAGAATTTTTTAATCAAGAGGAAGAGAATAGAGTAAAATACAAGAAACTTGAAAGTTATAGAAAATAATTTTCAAATTAAGAATTACATAACAATAACATTTTAATATAATGTGAATATAACAACATAACTAAGGATAAATCAATGAGTTCAGTCTTAAACTAAATTTTGATTGAATAATGTTTGATCTCAATTATTATAACTGAATTAAGCACTTTGACTAGAAAGGAATTGTTTAAAGATATAAAATGCTTTTTTCATTATAGGGCAGAGGACTTACACACACACACACACTTTATCCTCGATTACTTGTGAGTCTTAAATGATTAGAAAAAATTTAGAAAAATCAAATATAGAGGAGTTTATTATCTCTTTTCTATAATAAAAGAGACAGATTCATTCAGAGTAAAAAGTTGTAAAATAAATGTTTTAAATTTACTGATTATATTTTTTTTATCTTTTGTAGTTAATTGTACTGCAGGACTTTACCGTACATCAAATAACAGCTGCCTTGAATGTCCACTGAATGAATATCAAAACATCTCCCACCAGAAAAACTGTTTACCTTGTGCTTCTGGTTTTAAAACCTGGAAAACTGGGTCTACAGCTTGTGTTCGTAAGTTATCCATTTTTATTTGAAACATAAGTGCAAGTGCAATTGAATGAAACTCATTTTGGTTTATGGCACTAAGCCATATTGAGGTTTTTATGGAGGAGAGGTTTTTTATTTCTTTTAATATTTTTCAAACTGGACAACATGTATTACTAATATCATTTACAGAAGAATGTGCATCATTGTGGTTAAAATCAACTTTGTTGTCATTTGTTTCATTCAGTTCTCAATCTGAAACAACAATAATTTCTTCAAGAACCTGCTCAGTATGAAATGACTGATACAATTTACCCCCAAGTTTTCATGGTTATAATCTAAAAGAAAAATAAGGTGAAAATAGTCATATCTGGCATCAAAATAGCTAGAAACTAATCCATAAAATTCCTCAACTGATGAAAAGTTAAATGTATTGTCTATAAATAAGCACAATCTTAACAATTTTTTAATTAAACATTTTTTTAAACCATGAATTTATAATTTCTTATAGAACATTTTATAATTTTTCATTGATATTTCTAATGTTATTTGGTGTTATTTATGATGAAATACTACCATATTAAAGCTAACCAAAAATAAAATTTCATAAATATAATTTTTGGACTGTGGCATATGAATTTTTTTTGTTATAAAATTCTAATGCTGTAGAGTTTGATAACAAATGATACCTAATGATATTTTGATTGTATCATCAAATTAGACCTCTATAGTTCTATTTATCTTTTTCTTGTTTCTTAAACTGAAAATTCATTTCCAGGA
The DNA here is from genome assembly GCA_963585895.1 of Sepioteuthis lessoniana. Classification (NCBI taxonomy): domain Eukaryota; kingdom Metazoa; phylum Mollusca; class Cephalopoda; order Myopsida; family Loliginidae; genus Sepioteuthis; species Sepioteuthis lessoniana. The sequence continues at coordinate 25,169,074 of OY757925.1, read as the reverse complement.
TTTTCTGATGTGAACAACATTTTAAAAAATGATGTCTGCCAAATTTGGTTTGTTCAAAATCTTTTATTTCAGTACATTTTAGGCATCTTTTAACACAGACTTCAACTTCTTTTGAACATCCCAGCCACAAGGCTTAAAACTTTAACCTTCTTTCTACTGTCACAATATACATCATCATGTACACTATTTAATATGTCCTTTCTCTTTATACATATATTAAATATATGATCTGTAAACACGTTTTGTTGATAATATTTTTAAATAAGCTTGAGCTCATTTTTTTTCTTTTTTGCACACATTTAAATGGTTTCAAGTTGGTTGGTTTGTTTGGTTTTATGGCATATCAACCTTTATAGGTTATTTAATGCCAAATCCATTTTTATGTAAATAATCTGTTCTATTGAAAACAGTTCAGTTTAGCATAAGTACAGTTTAATTGTCAAAAACATTTCCATTTCTAACTATTCAAGCAGTTATATGTAATAATTCAGTTAAGTGTAAATACAGTGTAAGTACAGTTTAATTGTCAAAAACGTTTCTATTTCAAGCTATTCAGTTTACTCAATTCATTTTAGCATAAGTATGCTGTTAGTTCTATTTAACCCATAGATAGAACCCTATCAGGTGCTACCACTCCGGGCCACAGTGGACCTGGGAGCAATGGCAATGAAGGGGTACTCCGCATTCCCCAAAGCTCCAGCACTGCTGGAACCTCACCATCAGATTGTTTAGTGTCATATCCAGGACACTCGTTGGGGGGGTCTTACCCCTCTGCAGAGGTGCAGTCAGTGTATTCTACAGCCCCAGCTGACTGGGCAAAAATGGTTTCAAGCATTTTTATCAAACAAAAATAATTTTATTTACTATTAATCATTTGTTTTCACATATGTAAATTGATATACATGTATGATTTGTAAGTGAATAGTTTGTTGATAATTTAATTTTTAAATGAGTTTGGATTACTTTGCGTGCATACTAGCATTGCTATAGTTTCTACACTGTTAAATGGCTTCAATAATTGCTATCTTACACTTAAAATTATATTCCATATTAATCATTTATTTGCACACAGTGAAGTGGTTACAAGTATTGCCATTTAAATTTATATTCTTGAGAACACTATTCACATATTTACACACAGTCAAATTGTTCCAAATATTGCTATATATCACTTGCTGCTATGTACCACTATCAATTTAATTAGACATAAGTCACTTGTTTATGCACTGTTAAATGGTTAAACAGTTCTATTCCGAACAATTCGATTTAGAATAAGTCATTTGTTTGCTCTCAGTTTAAATGTCAAACAGTTCTATTTGATCCATAGATAGGACCCTAACAGGGGCCACCACTCTGAGTCAGAGTGGATCTGGGAGCAATGGTAATGAAGAGGTACTCCACATTCCCTAAAGCTTTAAATGAATGCTCCCTCTGTAACCTCTGAACAATCTTACATTATTTTCTTCTAATTTTATAAAATTAATGAGTTTTGTGGCATCCATTGTCAACACATCATTCCCTAATGATCAATGATATTCACTGCATGCTACTACCATGAAGTAATTATTTCAAAGCACTTTTTTCTTTTAAATGTCCCTTCAAAAGTACCCTTTATTTTAATTTTAGTTCTGTTGAATTATTTCAACAGGAGATTGTGCTTTCTCAATTTTGGTTTGCCCATTTTTTCCCAGAATTTTTTCAGTGTTAAAGTGACATCACTACCTGTTTTAAGTTGCATGTGAAAAATATGCCATTCACTTTTATTTTTCTCTGGTCTAGATGGGTTTATTTATTACATATATTTCGGCATTTTCTGTTGGATGGTCTGAGCCTTTTCCCCTTTTCTGTTATTCTTTTGTAAATGAGTACCACCGGAAAAAGATCTTTTTTTTTCATAGTTTGGACATATCTACCCCAGGGCTGGGCATTTATTCTTATTTTTCTCATGTTCCTTGCCACAATATTTGCATTTGATCACAAACTTGGTTGGTCTCTTCATAATCTTTTTCTTGGTTGAAATCTTCAGTCAATTCTAGTAGTAAAAATTCTATGCTTGCTTCTAAATTCATGTAACTTATATATAACCTTGGGAGGTGCCCGTGGTGTAATGGTTATCGTCGCAGGAATTGGACACGGCGACACGAGTTCAAATCCTGGACTGATTGCATTTCACATAGCACTAATACCCTTGGGAAAGGTATGAATCCAATTATTCTCCCTCCAGATATGGGTAAATAGTAGGACAGACTAGGTTCTTCAGCCTTGGTGAGGCAACTAGTCTAGGAGAAGGAAAACTCTGAATTCAAACCTGTTAAACTCCGCTTAAAAAATTGACCTTGTGTCATATCCTGCCCGAGCGGAGGGGTTGGGTAAATATGATATATAACCTTTCAAGTATTTTGTGTTTATTAACTCATTTGGGTCCTATATAGTCTCCATAAATTTGGTTCTTTCAGTGATTTCTAGGGGTTTTGTTGCCAAATATTTTTCTTAATTATACTAACAATCACTTCATAACTTAATTCTTCTAATTCTCTTGGGTAAGACACTGATATTTTCTTCACAGCCTGTTGTAACCAGAAATAAATCTATGATCTCATTCTCTCCTTAACTAGCTTTTTCGTCTTCTAATTTCTTAATCCTTGCCAACCAAGCAAAACATCTGATCCATGTTTCTATATGCTCCAGTTTGTTCAGCAAGGTTAAGGCTTCTGTCTGTGATGCCAGTGTTATAGTGCGTTTATCTTACTGAGAAGATTTTGACTAATACCACTAGCTAGACCCCAGTTGATACTGAGTTACTGCTTTTATGGATGCATTTAATTTACATATGTTACTACAGTTGTAAAAAGGAACAATAAGATGAAATAAATGAATAAATGATAAAATATTTTAGCAATTAATGATTTTTGTTTTAATTCTGATAGGAATATGTCCAGCTGGAGAGGAGAATAAAAATGGTATCTGCACTAAGTGTCCAATTGGATATTTCCGAAAAACTGATACAGCAACTTGTAAAAAATGTTCAAATGAATTCTTAACAAAGGAAGAAGGAGCCAAAAATGAATCTTATTGCATTGTCCGTAAGTTTTTTTTCTTTTTTTCTTCTTCTTGTAAAACATTTTAAGCTTCTTTTTTTTATATCTTAAAAGGAAAAAGTTTCTTAACTAAAATATTTTAACTTGTTAAGATTATCAAAAAAGAGACAGTATGCAAAAAATGTGTGGAGGGGATGGTTCTGACTATCCAGAGTCCACATGCAAATAACTAATATACACAAATTGCAATGGAGATCATCCAGCTGACTTAAGATTTTGCGAAGTGTGGAAAAAAGAAAATGTAATTGAAATTAAATATGCTCAAGACATCCCTTTTCCAGAAGTGCAAAAAATTATAGAGAGTACCTTCCCAGCTCACCCCTACTTAAGAATAAAGCAACCTATCAACCTATACAAAATCCTTCTACTCTAGATTACTAGAAGTGCAATCTCCTAATAGAAAAACCTTTAAATCTAAAACTGAACAAAACCCCAACCTTCCTACAGGCTTCCATACCACAAACTAAACAAGCCTTCTCTTCAAATCCAATTTTTACACTGAAACTCACTCAAAAAGAGCAAATAGTACAACCATCCTCCTTCCAACTAGGAAAACCATCACAAGTCACCCAAGAATCTCCCAAACAGAAACCCTCAAGATCCTGTATAAAAATACCTCTTTCTATAGAAACCTCACTGAGAAAGAAAACTCCAAATAAACAAGAATCACCAAAACAAAAATATCATGACAAATCAAACCATTGATTTCAATTGAGACACAAAACACTAGAAACTATAACTTTCAGTGAAACTCTGAAAACTCTTAACAAATTCAATATATTTGAAAAAAATTGAAGCAAAAAAAATTCCCAATCCCACCAACACAAACCATATGAAACAAAATGCTCAAAAATATAAGATCTAAACTTAAACATGAACAAAACAGATGATGGAATTGTCATGGAATCAACACAAAATTCAATGATTTGCTTTTGTTACAAACAGAAATAAATCAGGCTATAATTTACTTGCAAGAAACATTACTTAAAGAAAACAAGATATATTTCAAAAACTTTGAAAGCTTCAATGACATACATAACACCAGACACAGGGCCTCAGAGTTGGGGGTGTATCAATCTTAATTAGGAATGATATTCCCCTAAACAAAACTAAACTGAATACCAACCAACATGCTATACCTGCCAAAGCAATCATATACAGAACTAAAAATATTTGCTCCCTATGCATTCCTCCACAAGATTTTATCAATGAAAATGACCTCAACAACTTAATGCAACAACTTCTCTAGCCTTTTATTATACTAGGACATTTAAACAGTCACAATATTATGCGGTAGTTAAAACAGACAAACAAAAAGGGCAGAATTCTTGAAAGGATCATCAACAATAACAACCTATGCCTCTTTAATAAGAAATCCCAAACTCATCTTGATCCATCTTCAGGTACCTACTAACGTAAATCAAAAACAATCTGGGACATGATACACAAAATATCTACTCCCCTAAAACACCTCTCTACAAACTATAACAAAATAAGTCCTGAAAGAACATTGCAAATCTATCAGCTGAAACCTTTTCAAAAAACTCATCCAGCCAAAATAACCAATTCATAAAAATCAAACAAAATGCTAAAAAAAGTCTACAATTTAAATCCAATAACTCAGAAGCATATAACAAGCTATTCACCTTACCAAAACTGATAGACTCTATAAAAAAAATCCCACTGTACAGCTGTTGGTCCAGATGAAATGCATTATGAGCTCTTAAAATAACTGCCCAAAGAATCAATTATATATCTACTGGAGGTTTATGACAATATATGGAAGAGCAATAAATTTTCAGATACATGGAAACATGACAGTCATCCCCATTCCTAAAAATGAAAAGATCATATGAATCCAGATAAATAGCATCCCATTACTTAGACTAGTTGCCTATTCAAAACCATGAGACTAGAGTTTCTTGTATGTTGGATACCATGTATCGGTAAAAGACTTACATAGTTTTAAGAATCAAATGGACTAATTACCAAAGTTCAATCGGGATTCTGTAGGAAAAGAGGAATTATAGACCATCTAGTTCATAAAGGAAGCTTTAAAAAAAAAAGAAATACCTTTTTGATCTGGAAAAAGCATATGACACAACATGGAAGTATGATATTATGAGGGATCTACTAATGAAGATACCAGGTTTCTTAAGTAACTTTCTCTTAGATATAAACTTCAAGGTTTGTGTTGGATCTACTCTTTCTGACGTCCACAACAAAGAGGAAGGGAACTCACAAGGAAGTATCCTCTTGGTAACCCTCTTTAGTATAAAAATTAACAGCATCATTAAATGCCTTAACCCTGGAATAGACAGTGTCTTGTACGTTGACGATCTCATGATATGTTATAGATCCAAATACATTCATATAATTGAATACCAACTCCAACTGAATGTGAAAAAAATCAATAGAGAGGAAACAAACAATGGTTTTTGGTACACCTAGTGAGTACACTTTTGCTTACAAAAGAAAATGCACAACAATTCTGTTATTAAACTGGAAGGAACTAAAATAGCCATTGTTGATTTAAAATAAATTCCTTGGAGTTATATTTGATAGAAAACTATCTTTTATCTCTCACCTAAATCATCTCAAGTCAAAAGAAAGCATTTCAACTCCTATAAGTGAATGGGAATGGGAAGCCAACTGGCAAACCTTACCATAATTTTACTAATCTTTGGTCTGTTCACAGCAGAACTTTATTAGCTTTTTATACAGATCATCCTGAAGAAATTACCTCAAAGAGCTTGGCACAATACAACATGAAGGCTTAAGATTAGTCTTAGGTGTCTTTAAAAGTTCTTCAGTGGAAAGCTTGCATGTAGAGGCTCATGAAGCACCTCTACCACTCAGAAGTGAAAAACTTGTGCCACAATATTACACAAAACTTAAATCCTGCCCATCTAACCCAATCTATGATTTAATCTTCAAACCAAAGTACAGTGTTTTGCAAAAAAGAAAAATCAATAAAACTTAATGGCCTTCAGATGGAACTCATCCTTGAATCTAAAATCTCTCACCAATATATACAAAACCATCATACTGAAGACACCACCTTGTAATATTAATAAAGGTCTAATGAACCCCTCAAAACTAAAATTCATCCCAGTACTTTGCAAGATATATTTCCCAATATCCTGGATCACCATCCCAACCACCTTTACATCATTAGAGATATCTTCAAGGACAACAAAAAATTGTAGTCATTTTAAACAAGAAAATTATGAGAAAAACCCTTCCAAGGAAAACTCCATCTTTTCATCTGAAGCCAATGCAATAGATCTTGTGCTTGACCTCATCTCTGAAAGCAACCACAAAAACTCTATATTCTCAGACTCATTCTCTGTTTTAATATCACTGAAAATTTTTAAAAAAACCAGAAAACACCTTAATCATTAAACTACTGAGTGGATTAGACTCCATATCAACTCTAAAGAGATTCTTATATGCTGGATCCCAAGCCCCATTGGAGTGAAGGGAAATGAAAGCCAAATGAGTTATAAAATAAATAATTTTTATTTTTCTCTTAGTGAAAGAAATCATCGGAATCTTTCAATTGTTAAAAGAAGTCATTTTTATTTTTTAATGAAATATTTCAGTTTCTTTATTGTTCTGTTTATACAGGAAGAAATTGTTTTAATTTTTCTCTTAAAAGAACAAATCATTTTAATTTTCTGTTAGTAAAAGAAGAAAAAATTTGATTTTTTCTGTTTATAAAGGAAATCATTTAAATTTTTCTATTAGTAAAAGAAATAATTTCAATTTTCTATTATTAAAAGAAATAATTTAAATCTTTTTTGTCAGTAAAAGAAACAATTTAAATTTTTCTGTTTATGAAAGAAATAATTTTGATTTTTCTTTAAAATGCTATTCATTTTGTTTTTTCCTTGTAGTTAACTTAAAAAGGCAAGAAATATTTTTGAAACTTATCCAACCAAAGCATTTACTTAAAAAACATGAAGAATTTCAAAATAAAGATTATCTCTGGCATATTCAACTCATTGGGGTGTAATGGTTAGCCTTGCAGTAATGATTGCTACTTTATGATAGGTTCAATCCTTACTGGATGCCCCATAGGAGCAATAAGTTTTTTCTTCCTTATGGTCAAGTCATGTTGAGAGCACAGTTTCTCACCATATTATTGAAGTGAAGCAGAGATGTGCCTGTTCAGTCCTGTGTATCAGACAAAGCAAAGCATTGTAAATAACCAGAATATTCATAATATAACAGATACAATTTCTTTACTTGGATGAAACGTCTAGTCAGAATTTCAAAATCCCAGAGTAATTAGGATTTTATTTTTAAGAATACTCTCTAATTTGAGCTATTCCACTCAGGAGTCAAAAAACTAGTCAGTATGTATTTTCCGTCAGAGTTCAATGCATATTTTCGGCTCCAGAAACTAAAAATAAGAAAAGTCTTTTAGAACAGATATGTTCACATATAATCATATCATTCATTTGCTTCACTACCAAATCCTTATTGCCTTCCTGAATGTATATATTTGTTTATTTTTGTAGCTCCTTGTACTGCTGGACAATATTATAATGGCAGTGGCTGTCATAAATGTCCCAAAGACACATTTCAAGATAAGAAGTATCAGAAAACTTGCAAAACCTGCCCAAATGGAAAATACACTAAGGAAGAGGGTACCACAAAGGAAGCAGACTGTCTCAGTTAGTAGATTTTATTTCTTATATTTATTCATTTCTCTGTCGAGTTGGCAAGACCTAGAATACTCCTGCTACATACTCTGCATAGAGGTAAGACCCTCCACCAAAAAAAATGTTCCGTGTACGTCACTGAACTGCATTCAGTAGTGAGTATTGAAAATTTGCTGGATGTAAAGTTTGTCCTTCATTGCCAGTATCCTCCAGATTCACTCAAACCCTAAGTGGTAGTATCTGTTAGGATCCCATCAATGGACCAAATAGATATGTTTGAAATAATGAAGTATTTATCAGCTCAAAATGGTTGAGAAGATATATCTTTCTATACAATTGGAGATCATAGTTGTTAAACTTCCTTTGTCATAAAATTATAAAACACTGTAAAACCAACAAAATATGGATTTTAAAGATTTATTTAACTTTTTTGTATGTATGTTTTTGTATTTTTTGTTTTTCCATCATAAATTCTCTTGTACTAAAACAAACATAAAATTAACAAGTGAATCCGTCCCTAATTTGAATGTCTAATTCAGATGGGGTCTCAGCAGGCAAGTGATATATCCACTATACTAATGTTCCACTGATTGAACAGCACAAACAAATTGATTTAAAAATACTAAGTTATGCAAAATGCATAGATAATATACTGATCCTAGGCAAAGCACATAATTGCTCTGACCTTAAGCAGAAATATTGATCTATATATAAATTTGAGATTTTTTATGTGATAAATCAAATATCCAAGCAGATTGCTTTTGTTGGTTACATAGCTTTAATGATGGATATTCGACCAATCAGCTCATGAGAATGAACATACTAGAATCATCAAGTACATGTTTTGGTTTTTGACAGGACAAATATGTTTCTAATTACTGCAATTGGTTTCTCACATGATTATGTTGATTATAGTTTTTTGCAGTTGTTTTTTTTTTTTTTTTTCAATCAATTCTACAGGTTATTGTACCACCAAGGCTGATAACTGCTCACAGAATTCAACATGTAAAGATGATCCAGTAGGCTTCATATGTGATTGCAAACAAAATTATGTGCAGCAAGGAAAAAAATGTATACGTAAGTAACTTATCTTTTAATTGAAATATTCAATAATTGCTGTGTGTCTGTTTATGTATTTTCTTTGTTTTTAAACAATATTTTCATCAGTCAATACTTGAGAGTTAAAACATCTTTAATGAATTTGATTTAGACTTATTTTTCATTTTTCTTTTATTTATTCACAACACACAAGTCTAGCAGAATCACAAGACTAGGAGTTTAAATCTTATGTTAGTACTATTAATATTCAGTTCATTTTAGTTTCATCCTTTTGATATTTGCCTTTCTTAATGATGGTATCATTTGAAGGAAGAAGCTAAAGTTTCTCATGCTTGCCAGTTCACAGCCTGTATGAAGATGTTACTTAGCCTCTTCTTCTTCATGTCTTTTCTAAAGCATTTTGATAGCTCTGTAGTGCCTATCTCTTCTGAGCTAATGACAACCAAAAAACAGTTTATTGTGTACATTATATCAAGTACACCAATTAAAAGCCATTGTTTTCACAGTGTGAGTTGTAAAAAATCTTTTCAAAAAGATGTCATTTTTCTTTTTCAGAGTAATATGAGAATAAATAAATTCTAGTTTTGATCATTTTCATGTTACTACAATGAACAAGAGACTATAATACTTGGTCCTATGATTCCATTGGACTTTCCTGATATAAATAATGAAATAATTGATAATACTTAGCAAAAGAATGTGTACATAACAAAAAGCATTTGTGGTCTGTTCCCTTTAATATGCAATTTTTATTCTAGATTTCTGTTGTACAAAATGGATTCACTTATTGCTAATTAAAATAAACACACAACATAACAGATTAAACAAAGAACAAAACCACATTCCTACCCAATAGGAGAAATCCAAATAATGCCAGTTCTCAGAAACTTAAGGCACAAAGTGAACTAAATAACACATACCTAAAAGAACAAACAGAATGTATCCAAGACCAGATCAATAAGATTAGAAACTCAGTTGAAGATTGGCCATGTAGGATAGCATGGCAGAATGTTAATGAGGTGAATAGAAGGAAGAGCACCACGAGAGCCAAACTAAAAACTGCCAGCCGAGAAGAACGAATATACCTGTGGAAACAACATTTCAAAAATCTGCTGGGAAAATCCTCCAAAGTTATGGATGAACCAATTATGAAAATGATTAGCAATTCACTAGACATCAAACTAGAACAGTTTACACAAGAGAAACTCAATGTAGTTCTAAGAAAAATTAAAAATTGGAAAGCTGGAGGTATTGATGAAATACCCCCAGAAGAACGAATAACAAGGAAGTTTGACAACTTACTGCTCTGATACTTGCAATGCTGTATACAACCAGAACATAATAGATAGATGGACAAAGGGTTGCATCTTCCCTTTTCCCAAGAAAGGTGACCTTAGAATAGCCAAAAACTACCGAGGTATAACCCTTACTTTCATAGCGGCCAAGATTTACAATGCTCTGCTACTCAACTGCATAGAAGCTAAAACTGAGAAATTTTTTGGGAAGCACCAAAATGGCTTTCAAAGAAATTGATCTACAACATCACAAATTTTGACAGTCCGTTGAATATTGGAAGGTGTTCGAGGCGACACTATTATTTGTAAATTTCTCCCGGGCATTGACTCCATACACAGAGGGAAGATGGAACAAATACTTCTGGTCCACAGTCTTCCGAAAGAAACCGTTGCAGCCATAATGATGGTATATAAAAAACACGAAAGTAAAAGTCTGCTCATCGGATGGAGACACAGACTAAGGAGATACATTAACTCCATACCTGTTTATTACCTGCCTAGACTACGTGCTCAGAAGGTCTATAGATTTGATGAAAGAAAATGGCTTCAAGCTGGCAAAGGAAATAAGCAGAATTTACCCCACATGAGCGATTATGGACGCTGACAACGCTGATAACATAGCGCTACTGGCAAATACACCTGCCCAAGTTGAATCGCTGCTACATAGTCTGGAACGGGCAGCAGGTGACATTGGTCTCCATGTCAACACAGACAAAACAGAGTTCATGTGCTTTAATCAAAGAGGCAACATTTCCACATTAAATGGTAGATCTCAAACTTGTGGACAAGTTCACCTATCTCAGAAGCAATGTCACATCTACCGAAAATGATATCAACATGCCCCTAGCGAAGGCTTGGACAGCCATCGATAGACTATGGGAGTCAGACCTATCAGATAAGATAAAGCGCAGTTGTTTCCAAGCAGCAATATGGATGCACCACATGGACGCTGACTAAGCCTATGGAGTGAAAGCTAGACGGCAATTGCTCAAGCATGCTGAGAGCTGTATTGAACAAGTCCGAGTGGTAGCATCCCACAAAGCAGCAGCTGTGCGGACACCTACCACCTATCTCGAAAACCATCCAAGTTAGACGAACCAGGCATGTGGGACACTGCTGGAGAAGTAAGGGCGAGCTCATAAGCGATGTACTCCTGTGGATCCTCTCACACAGACGAACAAGGGTAGGGCGACCACCAAAAACTTATCTACAACAGCTCGGTACTAATACAGGATGTAATATGGAAGACCTACCGAGAGTGTACAAAGGAAAATTATTATAATTAAATTTTTCTAGCTTTTTCAAATTTGTTAAATTTTGTTTTGAAGGTTATTTATAAGTTCAATTGATAAAGATTATTCATTTTCATCTAAGAGCTGACATGATTAACCGTGAGTATTTTTAAGAATATGCAACTGATATATATCTCACGTGCTTGCATCTGCATCATGTATGTACCTATACGAAAAAGAAATGTAATTCTAAAAACTGTGAGTGTGTGCACACACACACACATACACACACATATGTATATATATATACATGTAAACCCATGAGTCCACCTAGTCAAATAAATTTATTAACCGGAAAAAATAAGATCTGACAAAATTGGATCTTAGACGAATAAAGTTAATACATGACAACAGTGAAAATTAACGGAAATGGATTTTTTTTAAAAAACAGTCAAAAATGTATTATTTTATGAGAAAGGAAAAGAAAAAATATTTTGTTTTTCACTGAAAGAACAGGAGAAAATGCCGGCGAATTGTTATGTTTACGAAACGGGGTAAGGCAAAATCGACGGTAGATTTGACCCAGGGAGGTCTGGGCTTATCAATTATACTGGTGGGTTGCGAAACTTTGGTAATAACATTTGTTTTACATTCAAATGTGAAATTTTTTTTCAAAACGTTTCTGACTTACTATCACGAGAGCAGAAATTAGTAGTAATTCCAAATGAGGGAAGACCACTCCTTTTGGGTAAAAGTGAGAGAAAATTAGATTGTAAAAGAGGGAGGCAGAATCAAAGCAGTGGAATCAACAATTGAAATCCAAATTTGGAGAAAATTGATATTGTTAATATCTTCGCCAGCCCCCACCTCTCAAATGAGAGATATACTTAAAAAGGAGGGGTCTCTTCCCTCAACGGAGACGAGCGCAAACCAGCTAACAGGCTCCACAATACTCTGAGTTTTGACCTTTTACCAGACTGCCCTAGGTATAGAAAAGTGAAGAAAAACCCTAAGATAATACAACACTTTCTGAAATTATACGATACTTCGAGAAGACTTTATACTAGGATGTCCCGGGTAACGGAAAAGTAAAAGAAGCGAGGAGAAATTAACATGGAACGTGACTCGTGAAATCACCTTGCATCAGCCTATTAAGGAACCAAGAGAAGCTGAGAGCTAAAGACTGAGAAAGACAACCATAACTGCCATTTGGGATTGCCTTGTGCCAGTGAAAACTCATATGATAAATTGAGAGGCCTTGGGCCTGACTTTGACTGCCGAGAAATTGACTGACAGTTAGTGAACTAGATCTCAGACAATAAATTCCATGGGATAATTCCTTTACCATCTAGATCCCAACACTAGAAAAAAACAAGGAGTCTTGAAAAAATGAAATTAAAAATAATAAAGTGTTCTATCGTCTTTAACAAATCTTGCTTGAATAATAACTTACTGCCTAAATATACACTCTTTGATATATATATATATATATATATATATAGTAGTATCAGTGACTATGGGTTTCATGCATTCGTCAGACAGAGCGAAAGGTTTTCAAAGAAAGACCAATCAATAGAGTTATTTTTTGAGGGATGGTTTTGGAATGAGGGTTTTGTTTGTTAGTATGTGTGTCTAAGTTTGCGTGCTTTTAAATGTTAGTGTACTTGTATAAGTGCTGTCGCTCGCGCATAGGTATATCTGCGCAAATATCTGACGTTGGAGATCCAGCCCTGGCCGATGCGTCTAGCTTAGCCTGGGAATTTTCACCGACATCAAATCCCTCGGCTTTGCTTGTTAATCATAGATAAATTCCACCATTCGCTACGTGGTGAATTTTTTATACAAATAGCGATGTTTTAGCTACCTCAGACCGTTTCCACTGTGGGTGTCGATCTAGATTCGGCTGGAATCCACGCCGAAGTAAAATTGCTGTTTGGTGAGAAATTGATCCCTGTCGCGCTTCACAAAAAGAAAGAAAACAACGCTTTCGATTTTTTATAATACAATTTTCTCAAAGCTATTGTTTTTATCTAGCTATATATGTATTTACAGGAATGTGTAGAATACAAAAAGAAGGAAAAGGTCATACAAAACTTATTCGTTTGTTTGGGAATATGACAGATCAAACAGAAGCTGCAAAGGAGGCGACTATCGTTTCCCGGTTATCCTAAGAAAAATATTTGTTCGTCTCGGCTTTCGTTGGCTTAACAAATGGAAATTCGTAACGTTCCTATGTCTAATTATCGGTTATAATCAAACTAGGCACAATTCACAGAGTCATCCGGTCTCATCAAACTTTTGCTTTGAACTCGACATTCTGGATTAATCTTGACTTCGCTCGCAATTCTGGGACTATCCTCAATTCTGAACTATTCTCGATTTCCGATTCCACTCTCTCTGTCTCTCATCCCTCGTATTCCTTAATCTGATCTCTCATCTCTCGTCTTCTGTCCAACTCATCTATGGGCGCTGCGCACTGCTTATATAAATTGGGATCGGGGTCTCGACAATTTTGGGGTACGCCCATGAATAATGATGTGTAAGTTGCCAGGCTAATCGAATTTTCAGATTACACAGGTGGTCATTGTTTTTAAGAGGTACTAAAAAATGAATCTCAGTCGCCCTGCTGGTTTCCCCAGCCAAGTGACACTTGAAACTGGAAAGATCCACTTATGCTGTCTCTTGTCCCTGATTTGAACTTTTCCCCATTTTGGCCACACAGATTTCATTACCTCTTTTATCGCAAGATCCACTCAACGAATCTATCCCTCAATATCAGGACGTCGGTCAAAGAAAAAAAAGATAGGAAATAAAAGGATAAGAAAAATAAAAGATATAGGAATTTTCTCCACTTATTCCCTGTAGTAACAAAAAACAACTTATTTCCAAATCCAACCTTTCATCCATTTAATTAACAAATTCGTTCTAATCCCTTAGACTCGTTAATTAATCGATTAATCTGGGAGGGGGAGTTCTCTCTGTCACAAATAATGACATGCATCTTTACATATATTCGTATATTTCCACTGTCTGTTGTGAGACAGTGGAAGAGAGTGTGAGAAGAGAAGAGGGGTGGAAAAAGAATTGTTACAATCAGAATGATTTCTACTTATCTTTCCTCTAGCTAAGGGTTTATTTGATGGGAATATGAAATGTCTGTTCCGTGGTGAATTTTATTGAGTGATGATGATGATGATGATGATGATGATGATTAAAATTAAAATCATCGTCACGTTATTTTTTGAATGATTTTTTATTTTATTTTTGTTTATTTTTTTAATTTATTTTTATAATAAGAATCTTAGACGAATAACGTTTATTGGTGTAAGGCTTCACATTAGTAATAAAAATCCTAGCTTCAATGAAATTAATTTTGAATCTAGTATTAATGTACTCAAATGTCTTTAGCTAATGTTGCTATTTATAGAAAAAATTTTAAAAACAAACACTAGAACATAACACTAGTGTAAACACGAAATGCTTAATTCTTACAAAGTTGTCATGTACATGCAAAGGTTGTATCGCTTTTTCAATATACACTCTCCTTGAAAATGACCAAAGATGGGTACGAAAGTACTTGGGAACCAATTAATTATGGAAGATGTATTAGCCAACTCCGACAAGATATTATAACATCCATTCAGTGACTTGAAAAGATCAAAACAATAATATGTAGACAAAAGATGTCTATATTTTTTATCAAATATGACTCAACGAAGAAATACACGCATATATATATATATATATATATGTGTGTGTGTGTGTGTGTGTGTGTGTGTGTGTGTGTGTGTGTGTGTGTGTGTGTGTGTGTGTGTTGTTATTGCTTACCTGAAATTGCCAACTTTTAGTTACTTACTGCAGAGGTAAAGTCAGAAAAAGTAAAGTCTTAAATGTCATCAAATACATAAAGTAGGAATGACACATTGTGCAGCTGTCAAATTTGATTGAGTTAAGGATAACAGTATGAGTACATACGTATTGTATACTGTGTAACAGTGTGTTGAATGCAGCTAATAGACCCAAAGTCAAATCTGAAAAAATCTTGTAGATTTTTAAAATGGTAATTTTATCCTTTCTTAAAACTGCTGAATGTATTGATATAAGATTGAAGACGTTTGCGACGGATGTGATTCTTATGCTGTTTTCTTTTAGTCGTATAAGTCAAATTTTTGTTTTAATTATAACCAAAAAATTCAACTGTTAGTTATTATTATAAACGTACATTCCAATTTACAATTTATTGAATTGTAGCCACCGGTAACATTGTTCCACTAATGGTACACAAAGGTCAATCTGAAATATAACAATGTTCTACTGGTTTGGGAACAAACGTCAGTTTGGAATATGACAAGAGTCTACTGATTGGCACAGAAATGTTAATTTGAAATATGACAACACTGTACTGGTTTGTGAAAAAAGTTCAATTTGAAATATAACAATGTCCTTCTGTTTGGTACAGAAAGATCAATCTGAAACATGATAATGTAATACTTATACTTGTCACGGTACTTGATGTGGCCTTAAGTTCCTTGACTTCTACATGCATTTCTGGAGAGTTGT
Organism: Sepioteuthis lessoniana; assembly: GCA_963585895.1. Lineage (NCBI taxonomy): Eukaryota > Metazoa > Mollusca > Cephalopoda > Myopsida > Loliginidae > Sepioteuthis > Sepioteuthis lessoniana. Next base: position 25,153,160 of record OY757925.1, on the reverse strand, counting down.
TTTATCAACTCCCTCTATGCCCACGTAATGTTTGAAAGAGTCACAGAAGGAGAATAACACAATCTCTCTGAAACTTCTTATATTGGAGGTGGTTGTTTTGAAATAGTTGCCTGGGTATTGACAACTTAAAAGTAAAAAAAGCCTTCCATCAACAATTAACAACTATTTATTGAAACACAATCATGTAACAATAATATATACAGTATGTATATGGAAATTGTATCGCTTTTCTTCGTATTTTTGACACAGACAAATGATGCTGTCTTTCTATCTTACTCAATTTTTCGGAGAATAAGGCTTCTGCTGGAAAAGCTTTAGCGCTTGGAGAGATATCTTTTCTCATCTTCCTGTGTTTGCTATGGTCTTTCGATTTTCTGTCTTTGACCCTAAAAACACGTGTTTTTATTGAGGATTCCCCAAACATTCCTGGTTGGCTAACCAATCACAGATCATTTTGTATTCTTCAACTACTTTTTGATGAGTTCCCCAATCAAATGTGCTGATTTACATCTGTGGGAAGGGTATCCTTTCCACATATCAGATTTTAATTGGTCCTCCAATCAAGCCACAATATAGGGGCTTTGTGAATTAGGATCCCAGACCACACTTTGTTGAAATGAGTACCCCTTTTCACATTAACCAAAACAAAAATCAAAGGTCTGATAAATCTATCTGAAACCCAAACAGGTATGCTCGAGTAGTTCAGGGTGCCAGGAATTTAAATGGGTTAATGCACGAACAAATTCCATTGTCCTTGAGAACCTGCTTACTTTTTATTTTCACAATTTGAAAGTTCAGCCCTAATTGACCTTTTGAATGTCTTTCAAAGTAAATAAGTCTATTTTATATTTTTATAAAAGGAAAATTACATTTTCCTAATAAAAAAAATGCGTCATGCTCTCCATAAGATTTTAGCACCAGTGAATACCTCATATTGTCATACTATTGTTTGGTTCAGAAAGATCAAGTTGAAAGTACACAACATCGTGAATGTGTTAAGAAAATTGTTGTTGCAGCCATCACATTGAAAACAAGAAAACTGAAAAAATCTTATCCATCCAAAAATAATGAATGTACACAAGTATTTCTACCTGAGGTTCATATCCTACTGTAGGTTGGACACTATGAGGTGGGGGATTATTTAGAAGCAGGTATGAATTGGCAGTGGGAGAAGTGTTAGGGATGGGTATTCATGCAAAAAGGTTAGGAAATACTGGTCTTGAAGTTTCTAAGATTTATCTACTCACCCTAATGATAGCAGGATATAACATTCTGTTTAATATAGAAATGCCTCCCAAGAAGCAAACTTCCTGTGAAAAAAATTGTCTTAATCCCATTGATGTTCTCCTTCACATGGGAGCAGATTTAACATTAAAATTCAAAATAACTGAAATAAAAGAGTTTTCTTTCTTTTGACATGAATATTGATCCAATTTTTTCTAAGAATAATTAATATTTTGCAGACTTGTGTGATACAAACTACTGTCAAAATGGTGCAACCTGCAGTCGAGGTACTATTGCTGTTTGTGTCTGCACCAAATATTATAATGGACGTAAATGTGAACATCAATTGTGTAAGTTGCTTTTTCCTTTAACATATTTTTTCTTTCTCACTCTTTGTTTTTAACTATTATTATGAGAGAATCCCAAATATCCTGAATGTAAGTACATTCTAAGATTTTGGTTGATAAATACAAATAATATGTTGGTAATTTAATAAGTTTGTAGCCTGAAAGCAGAAAAAACATTTATTTTACACAACAAATATTTTTCAACATAAGTACATTCATGTCAGGAAAATTGAAACACTGACATTTCCCACTGACAATAAGTTGCATTAAGAGTATGAAGTAAAGAAAAATTCAGATTTATATTGAGATATATAATGTAACAATACACAAGGGATTGATAAGTTAGCTGTTATTAACAGAATGCGATCAAAAATTTTCACTGAATAATGTTCAGTATTATATTATAAGTATTTACTATTGACCGAAAGAAATTATAATGGTTTTGTTTGTTTAATGACATACCAACAGTTTGTGGGTTATTTAATAATGAAATTTTATTAATTTCTAAATGTTTGATTATAATCATAATTATATTTTCAATGTTCTATTTTATCTTTAATAGTATTTCTATATAATATCAATGATTTATATACTGTTATATGGTTTCAAGTAACCAATTATTCTAGCAACTATTCTTAATACAAATAATTTTCAAACAGATCTGTTTGATCTATAGATTGAACCCTAAAAGTTAATATCACTCCAGGTTAGAGTGAACTGAGAAGTAATGGCATTGAAGGGGTGACCATCAGATGCAGTTTAGTTTTATATCCAAGACACAGAAATTAGATTGAAAAATAGAAATTTATTGCAGAAAATAAATTCTTTTTTCAGCTATTGGAGGAATCCATGTGGTATGATGGCTAAAAAGCTGAACTGAAACCTCAAAGTAATCCAGTTCAAACATCAGTTGCACTATTATGTCCCCTTGGTGGGGGGAGGTATGAACCCCCTTAGCTTCCCTCCCACTATGGGTTAAATAGCAACACTGCCATTCTTCTACAAAGATGCTTTGGCATTAAATAACCAGTGAAGGTTGACATGTCATTAAATAGAAAAACCAAACCATACCATTCGGCTACAGACTTATTGGTTTATTTGCATATATTAGAATAAAAAATTATTATTGGTTTATTTGCATATATTAGTATAAAAAATTGTGATAAGCAAGGTCAATGTAATAATTAATGTTATCTTCGTCCCATAATAATTGTTACTTATGCTTATAAATTTCATTCCCCAAATGTAGCAACTATTATGAGACAAAGGTAGTATTAGTTGATGCATTAATTATAGAATATACAAAAAAGGGTGAAAATTTTTTAATTATACACTGATTCCTACCAAAGATTTCTTTATCTGAATCCTGAATAAAATAATTTTCTTTTCAAAGCAAATAAATTGTGAATCATGATAGAGTAACTTGTCTGAATGTTGAGTATGAGTTGTTTCCCTTAATAATTATCTGTTGAAGATTTATGAAGGTAGGTGAAACTGGCAGCTAATTTACAAGTTGTAATTAGGTTGTTGCCTAATCTTTGTTTTAAAAGTTAGCAGCTTTATATGGAATAACCCAAAGGTGATGATGTTGATGGTATACAGACCCCATGCTGAAAAAGCAAGTTGAATTTAATAATCAGCTGCTGACGTTTTTTAGTGTCTTCATTGTCTTCAGTTAGTTATTTCTGCATATGCACCACAAATATATCTGTAAAACACATAAAAACCAAAAATAATATGAAGGGATTATTTACACATCTCTGACCATTTTCTTCATCTTAGTGGTTATATTCCCAACATTTTGGCTACTGTGCTCTCTGGTCTTCTTCAGATAGTCACATGAAGAAGACATATATATATATATAAACCCACCCCTCTGGATGCAACATTTCTTAAGCTGAATACAGCTGATTTAAATTCAGAGTTTTACTTCTCCTAGACCAGTTGCCTTACCAAAACAAAAGAATCCAGTCTGTCCTATTATATTCAATATAACTAAGGAGAGATGGATTCAGGTCTTTTGCAGAGACATTAGAATGAAATGCAAAGAGCCTCATCTAGGACTTGAACTTGGTTTATCAGGTCCATTTCCGACAACAATAACCATTATGCTGCGATCACAACCTTATCACAGTTGGTCACTTCTAAAAAAATTTTCAAACCAACCCTTTATTCAATGAATGGGTATAAACTGTTCTCATTCTGATGTCTGTGCATTTGAATATCTTGTATCAATAAAGTTGCTGCCTTAGTTACTTTGGACTTGTAATATTGTTTTCTTTTCTCCTAAATTCAACCCCAGAGACTTAACTCATCATTTCCTGGTAAATTCCAACTAGGATACAGGCACTAAAACAGTGAATATAAACAACCAAGATGAAGACAAGAGTGCAAGATATTGAATCAATATAACACTATAGACACTGGTGTGGTAGTATACAGGCTAAGCCATATGTATGTGTATATGTGTAGGTGTGAGTCCATGTATGTGTGTATGTATGTATAAGTGTATACATCTCTATGGTTGTGAGTTAACTCTAAGTATGTATATATGTATGTGTATATATGTGTATGTGGGTATGTTAATTTAGCCCTGTGAGTACAAGTGGAGTTGATCCAAAAAAAGTGGAACTGCAACTTAAAAGAGCTTCAGTTTTATTAGTATGCCTTTTAAGGTTCCCTGAAGACATACAGTTTGGCAATTTTTTTATGTCCTGTCCATGGGTGGCCAAAAATGGAAGTAGGAAATATTCCCCCCTGCATATATACAAATAAAGTCAGTCTGCTGGATAGATACAGAGAGAATGGAGATACAGAGAGGACCAGAGATGCAGAGAAGACTAGAGAGAGAGGACCAGAGATGCAGACTGGCAAAGAGGAGAAGAACAGACAGGCTGAGAAGAATAGAGATAGACACAGACACAGGAGTGGGTGGGCAGACAACATCAAGTCTGTAAGCCTAGCAGTCAGTTTTAGTTTTTCATGAAGGGAATTTCATCAGTCATCTACATAGCAAAAGTGAGTACTCTACTCACCATCATTTTGCAGAGTGTCACACATACTCCTCTTCTGTTAAGATTTATTCAAGCTTTTTGTTTTTGCCTTTTCCTTCCATTGTAGACCCGTCTCAAACTCATGCATTTCAACCTGCAGAGAACCTGCAATATGATGTGTGATAAGATTGCCAGGTGAAGTGCATAGGCCACAGACAGATATCCCACAATAATAACAATTCCTTATCTCAGAAAAAATCTTTTGCTTTTTTGACAGCGGCTAAAGAAGTTTCCAAGAACAGTACTCATTCCATCATTGGTGCTGTTGTAGGTGTATTGGCAGGGATTCTCATAATTATCCTAATCATCACTTATGTATGTGTTCGTATGAGGTAAGGTTAACATTTTTATTAATTCTTATTTTTGCACTTCATTGTACCATTTCTGTGTGACACTACCCCTCCCAATATAGCACTCCCCAACAGAATGGGAAATTACAAACAATTCAAGAGTGTTAATACATAATAACAATAATATAATTATTGTTATTGTTATTATTATTATTTATTGACAAATGCAAATTAAGGAAAAAAGTGAGTAGAGAAAAAATCTTTTTATTTGAGAATTTGATTAAATATTGGTGAATGACAATTTTTATAAATAGATATTACATCAAAAAAGAAAGACATGAATTAAATCTTTGGTGCCTAGTTTGGATCAATTACAGAGCTTAACTAAGTATGTAAGAAACTAAATGAAAGGTAAATTGATTAGTATTGTGCTTTATCCACTGAACTTTGGATGGATTCTCCAATATAGCAGCTCCCAACAGAATAAGAATTTGGAGAGAGCACCAAAATATCTGGATTCACAGTTATGGAAAATTCTCAAAATTGCAAATGTTTTCTCTAGGTTTCATTAAAAATGAAATAAAACCAATGATTATGGTTGTAACTGTTTTGTTTTCTGTATGTTTTTTAACCTTTGGTAATCTTTGATATTGAATTGACATCACCTCCTAGCATTAAAAAGAAACCTCAGAGAAGGTTTTTAGATTGGTTATCATAATTTTAACCAGTCAAAATAGACTGGTAAGATATCAAAGTTGTTTCTAACTCATAGCCATCTTAGAATTTACTAAGATTTTCTTAATCTGGCAAACAGGCTTCTCATTGATTATAGCAAGAGCTGTTCCAAAGTGGCAAATGATTTAAGTACTAAACAAGATCCTGGTTCCTTAACTTCATTGATCTTGCAAAAATTGGTGTTTTAGACATGCCTGAACAATAATTCCTGATATATGTAGCCATCTTGCTGGCTAATTTGGTGTCAATTTTAAAAATCAACCAATACTGTACTGGATACACCATACTTCTGGCTTTTTGCCAAACTAAGCTTAGTAAGTGATTATGATCTTTGCTGTTGTAAAAACTTCTTGACCAATTTTTTATATCAACTCTATGATCCAATATGGCAGTCTATTCTGTTGTTACTAAATAAAAGTTATCTTCTCCCAACCTCAGATTTTTATGAAATAAGATACAATATATACTTCTTGATTCACTTATAACAAGATGCATATTATATTATGGTCAGTTTGTATTTCATAAGCAAGTTATTTCTCTAAAGAGCAATTCCTTTATCATCCAAAGACCTGTCTTGGAATCCATATATAGTTGTATAAAGATTTGTCTGTATTTCATATCTAGTGTGTGATTTTCTCATTCTATAAAAATTTGCCCAATTATTTTATCAGTCTCTTTAATTTAACCACCATTTTTTCTTTTTGCTTCCCAAAGTCATTTTTCCTGATCTTATTCTGACACAGTTCTTTTCTCTTTTTCCTTTCTCAATCTCTTTATAGTCAAAGTCATAGTTTGGCCAAAATTCTCACTATTTCTTCTTATAGTCTAGCATTCATTTAAATTGTTTATTTAGAAAAATGTTCATATCTTGTTTTCTTTAAAGAAGCTACTGTACACTTCAGCATTCTTTGAGTATTCTCAGAGCCAAAAATATCAGGCTTAGAATCTATAGTAAAATATATACTGGAAAATATCAAATTGACTATTTCAAATGATTAATTCATTATCATTTGATTTTATCAAAAAGAAAATGTCTGATCAAAAATTTTAATAAATTTCCATAAGAATTATTTTTCATATTGATTATATGATCTGATTATAGAATTTATTATTCCCTGACCTATAATAAAAATTGCAACACTTTAAATATGCATTTTAATGTACTCAAGATTAAATGTACATATTGCATTACAATTAATGATCTCATATATAAATTAATATGTGTACAGGTTCCAAAATAAGGTGTGTATTAATCAGATCCCATTTTAATGCATTATATCCTTGTTAGGCCATAAATTTTTAATGTATATGATACAATGCTCCTGAATAAGTTTTATGTCACAAGATGGCAGAAGACTGAAAATTTTATCCGAATATCTATTATATCAAGGTCAAAATTGACATTGTTCATTTTAATTTCTGGCACTGTACTATGGATTGTGAATTTATTACATATGTAATTTTTAAAACACGATCCATATTTTCATTGCTTCAACAACATATCAGTTGGTTCATTTTCCACATTTTTTTTAGAAATTGTCAAGTTAACTCTATTAATAATCTGGTATATATTGTACTGTTGTGATGCACATTCTTACTGACAACACTGAGACAATTTTCAATGCATTGTTGATTAGTGGTAAAAATGATCAATAATGGACAAGTTCTAACATGACAGGAAAAAATATACAGCTGAATGCATATTTAAAAAATTCATGAAAATATTTAAGATAAAACAGAAAAATTTGTTTTAAAATGATCATCAAAAATGGATTATTTTTAAAAGGATACTTTCAATTATCTAGTATTGCATTTTTTCCTTCAAACAAATTTTTCTTCAAATCTAAAATATCAAGAAATAATCCGTGACTATTAACATCTTTGTTATGGTCAGTATTGTATATGTAATGTTTGATAACTTAATGATATATACTATTATCTGTTTCATAATAGTTGTAATTGTAGTGTTGGAAATAAATATATACAAATTTAACAACTATTATGGGACAGAATTAATCTATTTTATACAAATGTTTACAATCAGATATAACCTTTACATACACACACATACACACACACACACATATATATATAGTTGATTGATTTTTATGTTTTTTTTCCTTCAATTTTATGAAAACCTTAAGGAGGTAAGTCAACATATTTCCCTTCATTTTTGTCTAAACCATCAAGCAAAACTCACCCTGATTTGTATGATAATCCAACATTCAAAACATAAGTCAAGATCCCATTACCAGTACACTCCAATAGGTTTAAATTTCTTATCAAGGAATAACCTATATGACTAGTAAGCTTTTTAATGGGTGGTCCTAATATATACATTTTTCTTATACTGGCATCAAATATAAAATAAATATATATATATATAAAAAAAGAATATACAGAATATTTACATTATTTTAATCACTCAAAAAATATAATTACATCTTTATGATATATTGATAAATGCAAATTTAGAAAAAAGTGTGTAGAGTAAAAAAATCTTTTTATTTGAGTATTTAATGTTGGGCAAAGAAAAATAAGATCAGTTCACTGATTAAAACAATCCCTTTTCAGGAATATGGAATAGTGTCAAGAGACAACACCTTTTCTTAAAGCCAAAAATTATATAAAGTCTGAAAACTAATAAAAGAAGAGAGTTTATGATTAAAATGAAAAATTGGTAAATGACAATTTTTATGGCATCAAAAAAGAAAGGCATGAAATAGATGTTTAGTGCCTAGTTTGGATCTATTACAGGGCTTAACTTAATCAGAAACCAAATGGAAGGTAAATTGATTGATATCATGTTTTAAATCACAAAGCAAGCAAGAGCATTTGTCATAATACAATAAAATTCTCCGATGTCAAGTTTTTTAAAAAATTAAAGTATAACATAGAAACTTATCTGGTTACACTTCACTAGAAGACATTATGACTAGAACAATAGAAACATCTTGATTTGTCTGTATTGTACAGTCAGAACCTCAGCTTACCTAATGAGTCATTTTGAAATTGATCAAATGAAACTTAATTTCTTGTGACAAACCATTTTTGTGTCTTATATACTAGCTGGAATATTAACAGATTTTCTTATTTCCTACAACTATCTCAATCAGTTTAACTTCTCCTAGTTCAAGATCATAACAGCTTGTAAAATCATCCAACACAATGGCAAATGCCAAAATGGTCATTTACATTTTTTAGCTTTTTTGTTGGGCACTCTGTGAAGATCAGTTTCACCAATGAATTGGTTTGTGAGCTGAACATATTAACCATGATACGAGAAAAGATTAAATATAAATCATTGTGAAAATATTAAATTTCTAATTTAAAGAGACATTTTCACTTATGTTGGGTTAGTCTGCTAGTTATAAATGTATTAAAGTGCAAAACTTAGACACTTGACAAGACTTTCTGTAAAACTATGCTGAAAATAATTGTCTCCATTGCTCATGAAAGTTAATCAATAATAAGCTCAGTACTTTGATGAGTAATCACTTAGTAGCAATAAGCATTCAAAAGCCTACAAGTCAAGCTAAGTAAATTTTAGAAAATAACACAAAAGTTGACCAGTTTTTTTGCTTGAAATCCTTTGTGATTGAATCCAGAAAACAAAATGGTTTTGTGTAAGTATTTAATATGCTAACTTAACTATGATTAACTCCTGACCACAGAATATAGTCCCCTTTTTTGAGTCAAATGGAAGCATATTTTTTGTGAGGGGGTATCTTTCATGTTTCCTTTGAATACTTTCAATATTTATTTAAATGATATAATGAAAAATTTTTTAAAAATTCAAGTAAAACAAAAAAAAATTATAAATAAAAACAAAGGTAAGAGAACTTTTCAAAATATTTTATTCTATATTTCTTGATGAAATATTTTAATTTTTGCAATTTGCACTTAGTATAGAAATGCATGGAAAATGATTTGCTGTAGAACACATATTAAAAATGCTCATTGCTGTAGAAATAGATTGCATCTGAACTGGGGAAATGTTTTGAAAGTGACCAAGTATGGTATGAAATATTTCCTGAAGCATTTATGAAATTCACTGGAAATTATTTACTAACAAAAGGGATTTGGGGCAAAAATGCTTGGAAAATGGTCTGCGGTAGAAATTCATGAAAGATCATTTGAAAATAAAATGTGTGTTTGTGAATGTTTGATTAAAGGTTACTGGCAGTTTTTGTTTTTTCTTAACCTTTTATGTTTTAAATGGAGGTCTGTATTTATCATATATAAGAAATCCAAATATTTCCAATCAACCATTATCAGCTATACAGGTAGCCATTATTAAAATCCAAACTTTTTATGCAACAGTCAGGAAATACTTTTTGTCATTCCTTTCAATATTAAAGGTTGCCATTACCCAGGATCCTTCAAAAGCATATTAACAGGGGGCACTTTTTATTTTTTTAAAGAAATTTTAAAGGATAATTTTAATCCAGAATGATTTGCTTCTATTCCCAACTGGTATTTTAATGGCTGGAAAGAAAAGAAAGCTACAAATAAACATAACTCAACCAATTTTTCTAATTAAAGGCAAATTTTCTTATAATGCTAAAGTTACCAGGATTTTATTGCTTCTCATGAAATATTATACAATCTAAACAGATATTATTGGACATTATTACCAAACTGTACAACATTGAAACTCTGTAACCAAAAATATGAATATGTAGTAATCTGAAAATAAAAATACACCTGAAAGTGTGTATCTATATTCTCATTTTTGGTTGGAGATGAAATTCTCCAACCAAAAATGAGAATATCGATACACACTTTCAGGTGTATTTTTATTTTCAGATTACTACATATTCATGTTATAACGTTTTGTAATCAATAATTCCTAAAAATATCCATTTCACATGAATTACTAATATTCTAGTATCTTTAGTTTAGAAGAACTTTAACTTTTAAATAAAACAACTAATAGAGAGTGTGTTTACTTGAAGGCAATACTGTATATCAAAACAAAAACAAAACATATCAGCCAGTTGTTGAATGAATTCAAATTGGATTTCGTACCCTATTCAACTTTAGGTTCATTATTTTGATAAGAATTTCACTAAGATAGTTTTTATGTACACTAATTACATTGATACAAATGGAAATAAGAAAGGTTAATTAAAAATTTAACATTCCATGTCAGTGTCCTTTAATCAAACATGTATTACTGAAGAGTTACTGCCTAGGTTTGTACATGCTCTAATAATCTAATGCTTTGAAATTTACTAATATCACTGATATTTTTTGAATTACACTTTTTTTTAATTTCTATTTTGTAATGTTTTCTAATATAAGTTGCAAAATTTTAGTGTCACTGAAGTACACAGTTTTTAATGCAAATGATTTAATAAAGTGAATTGCATTTGAAGTTTCTTTATCATAGAAATGAATTGGGGATACAAAAAAAATCACAGAAAAACATTAATGGCCATTTATTTTAATGAAACAGTTTCTGTATTTTGGTTTTACCTGTAACATTGTTCTTAATTCTCATTAAAAGAATTAATTAGATTTAAAAATTGGTGTGTGTCTTTGCATATTTGGCAAGTAAAAATATGGATTTACATTTAAAAGATAAATGTGTTTTTAACAATACTTTTTTTGTAATGAACTGAAAGAAAAATTCTTCAGATTGTTTCATATCCTGTACTTGACATATTGTAGTTGATTTTCAATATGAACATCTCAGATATCAGTTTATAAAGTCACCTACAAGTCATGTTTGTAAATATCTTCATGTTTATATAAATCCTTGCAGGTTTTTATTTAATTTATTTTTTATTATTATCTCAGAAAACCTGTTAGGCACGTGATTTTGTATGAATTCATACCTATCATGAATTATCAGTGACATAATGATTAATATGACAGGAAGCATAAACCAAGTTCAAGTACTGGATGGAACTACTTGCATTTCACTTTGTACTAATGCCCTTCTCAAAGGCATGAATCCATCACTTCTATTCCTATTTATGGGTAAATAAAGCAGACTAGGCTCTCTAGTTGGGTAAGTTGTCTAGAAGAAAAACTGAATTGAAATCCAGGGACACATACATACTTTACACACACACACACACACACACATATAAACTGCATAATCTCTTTCAGATAACTTTCATTCCTCATAACCCCACACCCACATCAGCATCCCTTCACTCATGTCTCCTCAAGTGGTCATCAATTCTGCTACAGATCCACAAAGGCAGAAGCAAATATGATGTCGGAAGGATGCTCTCTCCACAAAATCAATTGGATCATCATGTAGAATTTGATGCTTGGGCATCACCATATGCCTCTTAAGACCAGAAACCAATGTACAAACTTGTGCAAGTCACATTTTCTGTTCCTGGAAAGAAACCTGTGTACATAGATTGTCTCTCATGATTATTCTGATGATTAATATATTCACCCTAAGAGTGTAAAATCTGACAGCATGTTTGACATGCATCTTCTCTCAAAACTGGTACAGACATCAACCAGATAGATTCTCCATTCAGTTCTCCTCAATGACAACTTTACCCAATTGTCAGTATCTAAACATTCACAAGGCTACTTTCTTGCCAATCCATATACCTCTTCCAAGGCTCACAGTGTAGATACTCATCAGTATGCAGTTGACCATATTAGAGTTGCTTTGGTAATTTATCATCACCCATACAATATGACCTGCCCACTGCATTGAGGCAATTATGATAGGAGACTCGATGCTTCTGCATCATTCCCTTGTAAATACTTCAGTGTCAGGTGTTCCGGTCATCCACTTCATATTTAGAATGTGTCTCCAAAAGTAAAGTATCACATCAGTACAAAAGAACAATCAATATACAGGACCAACAAACATACATATTTGTCTTATGGTTATAAGACTATAAATAAATACAAACATACATACATATATATTTACACACACACATACATACATACATACATATATATATATGTGTATATATATATGTGCACATGTGTATATATATATATATATATATCATTAAGAACAATAAAATTGATATAAATTTTCCAATAAAAATTTATCTCACCTGTTTATTGACAGATTCTTTGGATGGATTTGAACTGAAATTTGTTTCTTTTTGACCATTAGCCCAGGAGAATATATTTCATCTTACATAAGCTTCAATTTAATTCAATATAATTTAAATAAATATATATGTATAAATAAGATAATTTTTTTAAAAAACATATATCCATATTTATTTATACTGGCTTAGAAAATCTTCCAATGCACAATAAGTAATTCTACGGAATCTTCCCTTCCGCCCGTCCATCAGTATTAATTTCTTTTATTTATCTTTAATAAACATATTTCCACTTCCAAAGTTTTTAATAGAATTTCATTTAAAATTTTGAGTTATAAATTCATTTTAAAGAATTTTGAGGAAATTTTATCAGTAAATGGGTTTATTGAATGGAGCACCAACATTTCTGGGTCAATTCAGGGCCTATTTTGTATTGTCTTTTTTTACTGCTGGTTAGCTTTTGTGTTCGGTGAAAATCTATGTGTGAGAGAAACATTTAGATCTGATAGACTGGAGTCTCTGGAGGCGGGGTGTTGTTGGAAACAGGAGGCCTTAGAATTAGGCTACTTTTTTTACCCCTCAACTCAAATGAAGTTGAGTATCAAGAATTAAGTCCACTTGAAGGATTTAGTGTTACTTTCCTGAAGGGAATTCAAAGAAGGTTTGAAAGCCGAAAAGAAAAGAAATAAGAAGAATTTAAATCCACCTGAAGGATTTTGTATTACAATCAGAATTCCAGAAGGGAATTCGAAGTTAGCACAAGCAGAAAAGAAGATAAAAGAAAGAAACAGAAGGAAATAGGTTTCTACTACTCAAGCTAAAAAGAAGAGAAAGAAAGAAGCCGAAAAAGTAGGTTTCTACTGCATATATTTATATCATATTATATTTTCTTAAGAAAAAGTATTGACTCCAACAACTATTCCATTCTCAAATGTCATTATTTGCTTAATCGAGAGGGAAGACGACCGACAGAAAAAAGAACATTATCAGAAATATTGTCTCGCAGATAAAAGAAAAACAGAGAGTGGCTTTTTATTAAAAGAAGAGAAAAAATAACAAGTCTCAAAGAAATAACAAGTCTCAAAGAAATAACAAGTCTCAAAGAAACAACAAGTCTCAAAGAAACAACAAGTCTCAAAGAAACAACAAGTCTCAAAGAAATAACAAGTCTCAAAGAAATAACAAGTCTCAAAGAAAAAAAAGGACATTTTAGGGACTTGGTCTCTAAGAAAAAAAAAGGTTGTGAACACTTGTTTAACTGGAGGGTATAAATAGTGACTTCTCTCCCTTTTTTGTGAGTGTAGCAGTAGGTGAAAGATTTTTTATAATCTTTTTTACTTCTTTTTCGTATTTATGAGTAACTTGTCATATTTGCTTTGGGACATATATGCAACTAACTGAAGTGACCTTCCTTTTGTCATAATAAACTACTTTTGAATTGTTAACAAGGATCTCTCTCCCCCTTATTTTATTTTATTCCATTTTACTTTGGCCTTCATATTTTTTGTAATATTATCATTATTGTTTCCAGTGTCCAAGGTTGTTGACTAAATAAAAGTTGCGATAACTTTTACAATTTTTGAATTTTCAGTATCAATCTTTCAGGAATATAGTAGCATAGCTTAATTCTAATTTAACTCTACTCAATTGTTTTAGCTTTTTTTAAAAATTCACTGGTATTTAAAATTATTTTGATTGTTTGAAAGTTATAAGATGATATTGGATACTTTATCAATTATTTAATCACTTAAATTTTACATTTATTTTTTAAAGAATTTTTCATTTTAATCTATATATTTTTAGGAATCTAGAATTATTGTCATATTTTAATTCAGTCAGATGTTAAGATTTAACAGTATCTACGTTTATACTAATTTTTGAAAATTATTAGATGATATTGTTTACTTTATTCGTCGTTTTAATCAATTTAAGTTTATATCTATTTAAATTTTTTCTAATACCTTTTATAATACCTTAGTATTATCATAGTTTTATTTGTGTATTCATTTAGTTTTAACCGAATGTATGATTGTTTAAATTTTCCCGATACCTATGTTTGACTTTTTGATTAAAAAAGAATTTGAAATTTTAAAATATTCCTAAAATGACTAATATTGAAAATTCAAAAATTATAAAAATTCTTTAAAATGAATTTAGTGGAATTACTTATTGTGCAGTGGAAGATTTTCAAAACCGGTATAAATAAATATGGATATATATGCTTTTTTAAAAATTATCTTATTTATATAAATATGTATATTTAAATTATAACCCATTGTAACTAACGGAAAATAAAATATATTCTCCTGGGTTAAAGGTTAAAAAGAAACAAATTCAGTTCAAACCCATCCGAAGAATCTGTGAAATGGGTGAAAAAAATTTATAATGGAAAATGCTTATTAATTTTCTTATTCTTAATGATAGTTTGCTCTGCATAGATTTCTTTATATGTGTTTACATATATAAAGATGGTTGTTGTAGTTCCAAAGAAAGAATAAGGATATATTCTAAAATAAGAAGGTCCACGAAGAGATTTTTTTTAAATTTATTTATTTTGTTCTCGAATCAAAAAATACAAATCTCTTCGTAGACCTTCTTATTTAAAATATGTTTACATATATAAATTAGCCATACATTGAGCACTCTCTTTGGATGATTCTGTTTAAGTCTATTTACTAACTTAATTGATTTGGTATATATACAAATATATATATATAGAGAGAGAGATACATACTTACATACAGGGCTTTACGCGTTTCATTACTTTTGGAGCTGTTCCAGCTCCCACTTGCACACCCAGAATTGGAGCTAGTTCCCCAATTTTTAAAATGGAGCCGCTCTAGTTCTAACTCCTTTAAAAAAAAGCGGCTCTTTTTCAGTGCTGCAAAGAGAAAATATACCTTCTTTCATAAACGTTCCATTTCGTTAAAAAGTTGTCTTTGAAAAGCAAAAAATAATAATCAACCTTATCCTTTTTAGTAAATTGAATAAATGCGCTGAGACATGTCCTTTTCGACGATTTTAGTAGAATAAACTAAACAATAAACCTGTTGTCATTTTTTTCAAACAAATCATAATATTCCTTTTTTTTTCTCTCAATGATTTTGATTATGAAATTTTCTTATAAAAGCCAATGTTAAGAACAAATAAAAATACAATTTTTTTTTAGAAAGTATGTTTTATCGTAATGAACACATCACAAAACATGAATTTATTAAAAAAAGAAATATCTTTAACAAACAGTTTTGGGGCGAAAAATATTCTTATCGGTATTGCAGCTGGCAAGAGAAACTTGCGAAATAAACTTTGAACAGCAGTAAAAAAAAAACAAAAAAAAACACAGATCTTCTATTTTCAACAGTTGTGGCGATATGTCGTATTATTTCTCTGGGGTGAGAATGTCTATAATGGATACGGGTCAAATGGCTTCAAAACGGGTTCAGGGTAGCAATTGGCTGAAAATTGCCATTTCATTTATTACTATACGCTGTTATTTTCAAGCAAATAAAATCAAACTTATTCAGATTATTGTATCTTCTTTTCAAATTATTATTTTACTGAAACAGTGGGGATGAAAAAAAATAAATGCGTCAGTCAAGTGCGCTACTGATAGTTATTTCTTTTTAAAGAAGCAAAAACTATATAGCCTGAAATCTTTGTAAAAATTTTGTTGAAAAAGACATTTATTCATTCAAAATTTACATCAACAAAAAACAATTTGTAATTTAAATTGTTTTTGGATAAATGTAATACACAAAAAAAGGTGAAGGATATGCCTCCTTGACAACAAGAAAGCTACGTGAAATCAACTCCTTAGTAAACAGTCCTTCTTTCTTCTTCAGCCTTTTTCCTCCGCTGTCCTGTCTCTTGTTTACTCGACGCGTTCACTGACTCAGCGTTCCCCCTCGTCTTGTCTCGTCCGTCCGAGACTTAGACGATATTGTCTAAGGGATGTAACTCATACCGCCTTGCTGGTACACTTCACTAATGCAGATTCTGCCTTTCAGATTCACTACACCCCCCACGTGATCTCATGATCACACAAATGACAAACCGGGGTGGATCTCTTGCGTCTAGCGCTCCTCCGCGGTAATACCACTTCCTCCTCAAATGACTCGTCTGCAGAAGTATCATCCGTTACATGCGCGGTGTTTACTTCTAGGGGATCACCGCGTGCTTCGTTGATGGTGATCACCCTTGCACTTTGAGTCGAGAGTTCACTGTCACTCCCTCCTTCTGAGATATCCAGGCCTATGACGAGACGCAGGTCCCTTACATGACGGGGCATCCCGTTGACGGGGACGTTCTGTGAGCTGAACACGCCTGTAACACGTCCACGTGCATAAGGGGATGTACAACGTCCGTTTGGGGTCTTCATCCAGACACAATTGCCTACGTCATATCTTATTTGCTGCTGTTCAGGCTTATCTAGAGGGGGCGCATCAATACCCTTCAGTCGGACGCGGTAGCGATGATTTAGGTTGGTAGGGGCAGTCAGCGGCAACACATTATCCTAAGGGGTGGCGTTATACCAATAGACCGCTTCCATTATAGGACACTGTTTCCTTGCTGCAATCCGTTTTACGCTCGGATGACACCGTTCCAAAATACCATTACTGGAGGGAACGTGCACGCAACGGAAATGCAATCGAACCCCCCATTCGCCAACAAAGTCTCTGAATACCTTGCTGCGAAATGCTGTGTCATTGTCAACGAGCATCTCAGCTGGCGCACCGCGCTCACAGAAGACTTTCCAGGTGGCTGACAACGCTCGCTGCATCTTGTCGTCATAGACGACACCAAATTGAGAATCGTGAGGCCCCACAGTCAATGAGCGATAGATAGTGTCTACCTTGTTAGTGGGTTATATCCATTCCCACTCGAGACCAGGTGTCGCTAACGCTCAGCTTCCCCTTCGACCAACGTATGGGTGGTGGGTCGATCAACTGGCACTTCTCACAGTTCCTTACTATAGCCCTCACTGATGCTTTAGAGACCGTGGGATCGACCCGCCTGATGAAGTACAATGTTCGCCTCACGCCAGGGTGGCCGCTTTAGTGATGAATAGACCTTATCCATTCGGAGTCATGCTCGCTTGGTGACACGGCACTCGCACAGTACGGAGGCTCAGCTGCCTTCTTGAAGAGATCAAACCATCGCTGTGGCACTCTTGTTAAACTATCTGCTCGGTTATGTTCTGACCTCACTAGGGCTACGTCCACAGACAGTCCGTACTCCTGGACTTGGCTCGCGAGTGCATCAAGCCGACGCCGGATTTGCATCTCACTTGCTGCTCTGGTGCGCACTCTAGCCTTCCCCGTGAGGGTATCTGTTACCCATTTGTGCACGCATGCGGAGTCAGTGTGAATATGCAATATGGTTGCCTCCCGCATCAGTGCCATGTTTATGCCCTTCAGCACAGCATCGAGCTCCGCCAAGTTTATGTGCTGCGTGTCTCTACCCTTGCGTAGCCAGCTCGCATCCTCAACGACAGCTCCATCATGCTCCAGGGACACTCCGGTTGCTAAGGAGCTCGCATCAACCCAAACATCGAGCTCAGGGCCATCAACACTCCACTTTCCTCGTACAGGGTCTTTTTGGCGCACTCTCGTGACGACTTCTGTTATCATTGTTGTTAACGGAACATCAGTCACTTCGTCATCCCAACCTCTTGTTACGTCTGCCGCTCTCCTCTCAATGAATGATGCAGCCACTCTGAGCCATTTAACAACTGGGAAGTGCCCGACCAACTTTCCACAAAATGAGAACACACTGCGTCGGGTAAGGACCTGTGGCACACTTGGAACCTCATTTACTCGTTCCCATATTAGCATTTTGTCCTTTTCCCGAACTGTTAGGCCAAGCACTCGTGTACCATTCTGAAGTCGCTCTGGTTCCTTGCTCTTCAGTCCAAAGTTAGCCAAGTGTTGCTTTACCCTGGTTGCAGAAACTATGTCTTCGTTGATGAAAACATCGTCGATGTACGCCGAGGTTGCCTGCCGGACTGCATCGTCTTTTGAGAGTGCAGCCTCAACAATAGCCCGCATGATTGATGGTGCCACATTGAGTCCGAAGCCCATACGCGAAAGGCAGTACCTTTTTCCTTCAAAGAGAACTGTTTGGCACGGCCAAGGATTTGTGCACAATCACTTGCAAATATGCCCTTCGGAGGTCGAGTACTGATACGTTGGAGACTTTCTTTCTCCACTCTCTTAACTTCTGCACACAGACGTCGGCATGCGCTGTGTAGGCGTCGACGTATCCATTCAGTTCACGGAAATCTAACACAGATTTCAGATTCACTACACAATTTCAAATTTTATTTGTCTTTGAAAAGCAAAAAAATTATAATCAACCAGCTTACTCTTTTTAGTTGAATAAGCTGAGACTTGTAATTTTCGGCAACATTAGTAAAATATACGCAAAATAAACACGTTTGTTGCTATTTTTTCAAACAAATCGTTGTATTTTTTTTTTCTTTGAATGATTTACCAAATATCTATTATATGTTTTGAAATATCGGGGAAAATAAAACAAAGAAAACGTATTTAGTATTTTTTTTATAAAATAATAATTTGAAAAGATACAAGAACTGAGAGAAAAATCGATATCATTTGCTAGAAAACAACAGAATAGTCACAAATAAAAATATTTATTTAAAAAAGAATTATTTAAAAACTAACATATTTCTTTAGATTTATTTTTAGCAATAAAAATACAAGTCATAAATAAGAGAAAAGTTCAAATCTTTCAGAAAATGACTTCAAAACTTTTCTACTGAGTGATGACGCCTTTGAAGAGACTGTCTCATATCTCCTAAGAAAAATGGCCCATCAGAAATGTAGTTGACAGATCCTGTTTCTAAACAAAAATCAGAGAAATTCAAATTTTTCGGCTTTCATGTCTAATTTTCATGTACATTTAACACAGTTATAAAAAACCCAAAGAGTTTAGCTCAAACTTTCGTTTCGTTTCTTTTCTTTTTATTGTTTAATGTTTTTCAAAAAAAAAATCAACTAATTTTCGAGAGAGGAGTGCGGAGCACAAAACCCACGCTCTTTAGCCCCAAATGGAGCTGCTCACGCTCCACTCCTGCTGAATATAAAATGAACCCTCTTCTCCTTCGCTCCTTAAAGCCCTGCATACATACATGTACATATTCCCACATAGTAGTATATATACACATATATATGCACATACAAATACACATAAACATATACATATAGAAACATATACATATACATAAATATACACACACGTATATAGACAGAAACTGATTACAAAGTAATCCAGGTAGAAATAGAGATTTATTTGAGAAGCAAAGTCGACATTATTGCGTTTCTGTTCAATGAACCATCAGCAGGACGATGAGGAAAGATAATAGTGAATGTTAATCAAGAATGGATGTTTACAAATACAAAAATATGAAAATTAAGGGAAAATCTGTATATCCAGAAAGAGTTGGCCGTTTAATCAGTAAATCAGCGTTTTTTGAATTACATCATTTGACTTATTGGGCATATTGTATAGAATTTTTGTTCCTTTCGTTTTTCGAGAA
Organism: Sepioteuthis lessoniana; assembly: GCA_963585895.1. Classification (NCBI taxonomy): domain Eukaryota; kingdom Metazoa; phylum Mollusca; class Cephalopoda; order Myopsida; family Loliginidae; genus Sepioteuthis; species Sepioteuthis lessoniana. The sequence goes on along the minus strand of OY757925.1, from coordinate 25,132,907 downwards.
AGATTTTGAATCAAGAGGAGGAAGAAAGAGAAAAGGGTCGCCAACGTTTTTTTTTTATTATTATTATGTTAGTAGAAGAATTGTTTAGTAAAGTTATGAATATATGTGGGTGGAATATAGGATATGTTAGAGCTTGCAATTAATTGAAGAAGTCAGTCAGATAAGCTTGAAGAAAAGCTTTATTCAACTAAGAACCGACTAAAATGGCCACCCACCAGTAAACTAAACAAAAGGGGAACAATTCGTTCCCAGAAAGTAAGGTAGATTATATAGTTCCTTCCTTTATCACCACATTCTCCGCCACCCAGGAAAATTCGAGTTCGTCAATTTGTCGAGGGAGGAAGAGTTCAGCGACTCTCAAAAGAGTATCTCCAATCAAATGAGTCCCGTAGATGCCTTTGATCAAACTGAAAACAGAAAAGAAATAAAAACGAAAGTTTAAAGCTGATAGTTCTCAGTTAAATAAGGAGGTCTTCGACATGTTCTACTGGAACGTCGAATATTTAGTGAGTCAGCGTCTTTTGACAAGGTCCTCTGAGAATCATCCAAGAGTGGAGGAAGAGAAATTGCAGGAAGTGAATTCTCAGCAGCAGAGTTTTCAGTAGTACTCTGTAGAAGGGGAGGAGCGTTAGACGGGTTAGGGACATCCAGTTCTTGGGGGTCCCCTGGCATAGGATCTGGTTTCGTATCTAAACTGTTCATTCCATTACCAAGAGGAGCTATGTGACGCAAGGACACAGCTGTTTCTCGTCCATTATTGAAGCGTACATGAGCATAGTTTGGGTTGACTTCGAGTATATCAACAGTCTCCACCAGGGGCTCATATTTACTTCGACGTAAATGGCGCTTCAGAAGAGCCGATTTGGATCTTGTTAATCACGTAGGTATGGAATCTCTAGTAGCTGATTTTCTTTGGAAATTGAATAGGCGTTCATGTGGAGTACCGTTAGTGGAAGTGGAAAGTAATGAGCGGATGTAGTGGAGAGCCATATCCAGCACCTTTTTCCAATTAACAATAGAGAGATTTCTTGCTCGGATAGCCAGACTCACCGTTTGCCAGATGATGCTATTGTATCTCTCTACTTGTCCTTGAGGATTAAAAGCAGTTGTTCGACTGGTAGCGATGCTTCGAGAATGTAGGAATCCTTTTTGTTCCTCTGACATGAAAGCTGTTCCTCGATCTGAGTTTACTAAAGAAGGATTTCCAAAAACAGAAAATAGATTAGTTAGATGTTTAATGACGGTCGGAGCAGCCACATCGGCACAAGGGAAAGCAAAAGGAAAACGGGAGTATTCGTCAACCACAGTTAGTAAGTAGCGATTGCGGGAACTTGAAGATAAAGGTTCCTTGAAGTCTACACTCAATCTCTCAAAGGGTTGACTCGCTTTTATGAGTGTTTGAGGTGCTCTTCTAATGAATGTAGGCTTCATCTCAAAACAGACATGGCACGGCCGGACTACTGTTCTTACATTTTATACGGAGTACGGCATATTTTTGCTTCTGACAAAATGTAGCATTCGAGTTATGTCATCCAGGAGGATGATATAAATCTTCGTGCAAGCTGTGTAACTTGTCCGCAGTAGTAGTAGAAGAGCAAATCCGGGATGTGGCGTCGGTGGCTGCATTCTGTTTTCCTGAACGATATGCTATATCCTAACTGAAACAAACAAATTCCAATTTCCATCTTGTGATCTTCTCATTTTTTATCGTGCTCTTACTTTTAGGATTGAACATGAACGAGACTGATTTTTGATCGGTGATCAGCTTAAAATGCTTTCCAATTAATAAGTGTCGCCATTTTCGAATCACTTCTACAATAGCGTACTCCTCTTTTTCAATCGACGAGTGCTTTTGCTCAGCAGAAGTTAGGGTTCTTGAAAGAAAGCTACAGGTCGACCGTTTTGGGTTAGGGAGGCAGCGATAGCATGTTCTGAAGCATCAGTTTTGATCTCAACAGGAAGAGAAGAGTCTCTAGCTACCAGGGACGATTTTGCAATCTCCTGCTTCAGACACTGGAAGGCCTCTGTTTGTTCCTTAGTGAGAGGATAATGGGTAACTTTGGTTAGGGGATTAAGTTTTCCGGAAAAGTTCGGGATCCACCGAGAGAAGTGAGAGAACATCCCCATAGCTCGTCGAAGAGAAGGAAGATTTTGGGGTACCGGTAAGTCCATCAATCCTTTGAGTCTATCAGGGTCGGTTTTTACCGAACCCTTGCTTATCGTATACCCGAGCAAGTCTATGGAGGTAAGCGAGTAAAGACACTTGTTTTTATTCAGTGTCAAACCGTACTTTACCACGCTATTCATGAACTCTTTCAGATTTAAGTCATGTTCAGCCTGATTTTGCCCACATCTGGTAACATTGTCGATATAGACGTAGGTTCCATTAAGGTCTTCTCGCTTGATTATGTCGTCCATAACCTGTTAAAAGCTCGCTACTACATTGGTCACTCCGAATGGGATTCGGCAAAATTGGTATAGAGATCCAGCAGCTTCAAATGCAGTGTATTTTCGCTCTTCTGGTTAAATAGCGACCTGGTGATAGGCAGTGGTTAAGTCAAGGGTGCTAAATACTCGGTAACTGGCAATTTCATTTACCATGTCCTCTATCCGCGGAAGAGAATAAGCATTCTAGAGAGTGAACCGGTTTATAGTCTGGGAATAATCCGTAACAGCCTGAAAATCACAGTTTTTGCGAGTCTTTTTAAGGATTGTAGATATTAGTCTACGATTTCATCCGTTTGTTGCAGACGAGTCGCCAACAAATGTCTACAGAAGACGCTGTTTTTAGGCTTCACGAAGATTTCTTCAAGAGCATTCATAGCCGTACTGTAATTGTGAATGTCAGATATATATTTGAAAATAGCCGGAGAAAGGAGGTTGATTAACAGTTTCTATTTCAATCTGTCTGTCAAGGAGGTAGGTTGTTGAGTTTCACAGACGGCCTCGAGGAAGATATTAAAAGTCATTTTCCAATGTCTCCACCAATTGAAACGCTATAGTGTCGACTTCGCTTCTTAATAAATCTTTCCTTCTTGGTAGATTACCTTGTTATCAGTTTTTCTGAGGAAGAGAAGTCTACATAAGAGCCCAAGCACTAATGTTGTAAGCCCCATCCAAAAAAGGTCATAACGACCAGAAATAAATTTATGATAGAAACACTAAATTGAAGCTTTTCGTCAAATTTATATATATAAAAAAAGATTCCCCTCAGCATGTGATTTTCGGAATATATTTAATCGAAAATTAATAATATATCCGATAGCCGTCGTCATTAAAACAAAGATTCCAATTCACCGTGGATTACGACAAAATAAGTCTAAACCCTAAACTTTTTATCTCGGATCATGCACATTTATATAGATATGTACACAGGCATATATATGCACACGCACAAACGTGCATATATGCAAACATACATACATACATTCAAATATATATATATATATATATATATATATATGTGTGTGTGTGTGTGTGTGTGTGTGTGTGTGTGTGTGTATAAACATATATTTACATATGAAGAAAAGTTGAAAAAACAAAATCCAAAATTTGATGAATTTATTATGAAAGTTGATGTTGAATGTTTCGGTTGTAATAACCTTCTTCGGGACTTTAAGTTCATGAAAAATCTTAAAATAGCGATGGACGTTTGATGAAATAACAAGAGAAAAAAGTTTGTATAAAAAGTGGGATTCATAACACCATATTTAGCGTTCTTTTTCTTTATATATATATATATATATATATATATATATATATATAGAATGCAATTAGAAGAAAACTCAAACCTGGTTGAATTGTCATTATAAATTTCGGCGAAGAATATCATTATAGTCTTCGTCTCATCAGATGATTTCACACGTTTAATTTGAAGTTGGCATAATAGTTTGAGTGTTTGCCAATGGTCCAGCAGACAGAGGTTCAATTTAAGGTTGATTCATACCAAAAACTCAAAAAATGATATTTGATTCCTCCCTGGTTATCGCTAGGCATTATAAGATTAAGTGGCACAATCCAGGGAAAGAAGTAGTGCCTTTCCCTACACCTCGTTAAAGTGATCATTGAAAAAGGGAGGCTTCAGGTTGCCCTCGGTTACAGTCGGCCCACTTACTTTTCTAACATGTAAATTATATATATATATATATTCACATGGATACATGTATATACATTCACATATCTATCTATCTATGCATCTTTATGAATATGCATGTATATAAATATATAGTAAAGTAAGTAAGTATATATAAAGTAAAGTAAAGTAAATTTGGCGACCGTCGTCGAGGGTGATCCGAAAGCTCCTTTTTCGATAGCTGCTACACCAATTTATAATGCTGAGTGTCTTTGGTATGACTCGATCGGGAATTGAACCCAGGTCTCCTGGGCCATTGGCGAACACTTATATATATATATATAGTAGTTAATAATATCTGAAGAAGTCCTGTTATATTTTTTCTTCGTGTTTTTGGTTTACATCAGAAACGCAAAACAGGATGGAAATAACTTTATAATCCTAAAATAAGGTCTTTGGGTTTTTTCTTTAAAGAAAGTATATATATATATATATATATATATATATATATACATAGATATGTGTACATTCATATATATAGATACATGCATACAAATTCACACATATATACATATATTCACTTACGGACCTATATATGCATGCACACATACATACATATGTTTATATTAGCACATATTCACATATATATACACACAAAAAATATGTATATGCACATCTGTATATATATATATATATATATATATATATATATATATATAAGTATAAATACACATTCATTTATATATTTATTTATAAATAATGTGTATTATATATATATATATATATATATATATATATATATACTCACGTATATTTTTTTATCCAAAATGATCTGAAGAAGTCCTGTTACTTTTTTCGTGTTTTTGAAAACTTCAAAAATGCGTAACAGGATTGAAATAAATTTATAATCCTATGTGACCGGTTTCGTTGTTTTTCTTAAAGAATTTATTGCTCTGTATTATTGGTACATTGAGCTCTTTACCAGGAAAATTTTAAATATTCATGCTTGAATAACTTCTTGTCCTGATGGAATTACTCCCAACTCCGGTTTAACTGGACCAAAAATACTCACGTATATATATTCTTATACATATACAGTGTATCACAAAAGTGAGTACACTCCTCATATTTCTGCAGATATCCAAGTATATCTCTTCATGGGACAACATTGACAAAAAGACACTTTGACACAATGAAAAGTAGTCTGTGTGGAGTTTATATAGCCACTTTGCTGCAGCTCAGTTTCAGTGTGTTTGCAATCTTCTTGTAGCCTTGGCCATCTTTATGTAGCACAACAATATGTCTTTTAAGATCCTCAGAGAGTTCTTTGCCATGCGGTGCCATGTTGGAACTTTCAGTGACCAGTATGAGAGAGTGTGAGAGCTGCACTACAAATTTGAACACACCTGCTCCCTATGCACTCATGGGCCTAGTAACACTAATGAGTCACATGACATTTTGGAGGGAAAATGACAAGCAGTACTCAATTTGGACATTTAGAAGTGTAGTTTCTTAGGGGTGTACTCACTTTTGTTGGCAGGGCTTTAGCTTTTAATGGTTATATTTTGAGTTATTTTGAGGGGAAAATAAATTAACTCTGTTATATAAACTGCACACAGACTACTTTTCATTGTGTCAAAGTGTCTTTTTGTCAGTGTTATCCCATGAAGAGATATACTTAAATATCTGCAGAAGTATGAGGGGTTTACTCTCTTTTGTGATACACTGTACACGTATATATACCTATATATACACATATATGTATTCATGCACGCATATATACAAAAATATATATACATGTATAAATTATGCATACACACACACACATATATATATATATATGTTTACATATCTACACACACACACACATATATATATATAAATCAGCATACATATATACACACATACATATACGTATGCTTACATATATATGAGTGTGTGTATGTGTAATATTAAAGAAAACTCAACGGATAGATGCTTGCCATTATAAATTTATTTTGACAGTCGAAATACGTCTTACCTCTTCAGATGGCTTTGTAAGAATGCAACAGGACCAAATACAAACACATTTTTTCGCGGGGCGGGGGGATTATTTCATAAATAAATTTAAAAAAAATTTTTTAAACTAAAAAAAATTATAAAAAAGTTGAAAATACCACTTATAATAACTGGTGTAATTTCAAAGTGAACACTATTGTCTCCATTCTTATGGACTAGATTTTAAATTCGGTGACATATCTCAAATTATCCCTATTTTAATATTTTGATTTTTCAATTATTTTATTTCTCACGTACCTTCTAATTTACCAAGTAACTTCTCCTTTAGCTAATTCACCTTAATATTTTATCTAGCTAAAATTTTTACTCAGTAAGGAATTCTTAAATTACTATGTTTGAAATTTTATATTATTTTTCGCTTCAAACGGTTACAAAAGGTGTTACTTCCCTTTCTTTTCTTTATCTGTATTACATCTTTAATTTGATATCTCTCCTATATTCTATATATGAAATATTCCAAACTCTTTGCCACTGGACATAAATTTATATAACTTATACATATAAATATATACATGCTTATATTAACATTTATATATACACACACATATAAGTAAGTTAAGGAACGGAACCACAAATATTTAAAGGGTTTTTACTTGAAAAGATTTGCATGTAGGTTTATGAAATTTTCTCAAAGTATACTTGGAACATATATGCATTTAGTACATATAAAGTTTTCTAAATTTTCTTATACAGTAAATGAATACTCAACAGAAAAAACAAAACTATATATTTTGCCCTGGTAAAAAGTTAAGGAACGCTTCATTAATCCTTGTTATATCAATATATAAAATAAAGAAAAATTCAATATTTAGTGTATTTTCGTTTGCATTAGAATATCACATCGCATCTTCGACCACATGAGCCAATTAACTTCTTACAAAAGGTGGTAGTGATACTTTCCTATTCTTCTTTCAGAAAACCCCATAAATCATCAATAGAGGATTTCTGTTCTGAGCTTTCTCTCCAATGATTTTCCATACATCCTTTATAGGATTCAAATCTGGGCTTTGTGGTGACCACTTCATAACAGCAATTCCTTCCTCTTCAAGAAAATACAGTTTTAGCTTTGTGGCTAGGCGCGTAGTCTTGCATAAATATTGGAGTTTCAACTGTCCCTTTGCATAAATAAGGAAGAGCGTGCTGGCGAAGAAGTTTTTTTTAATAAACACTGGCATTGATATTACCGTGAAAACAAACAATGGGTCCTACTCCTGCTGAAGAAATCATCCTCCACACCAAATTTCACCGTTTTCTTGACACATTGAGGAGATAAGCGTCACCATTTTTACGTCTTACAAACCTCTTACCATCAGATCCAAACAAGTTGAATTTAGATTAATCACTAAAGTGAACAAAATTCTGTTGTTCTTCTGTCCACACTATATGCTCTGTGGCGAAGTCAAGACGAACCTTTTGATTTTTCTTTGAAATCAAAGGTTTGCGTCCTGGAATCCAAAATACTAATTTTTCCTTATCTAGAAATAGTTTTTCTAGAGATTTCCTGTTTGCTCACAAAATGCACGTGAAATAGACATTGCTGTATCAAAACGGTCTTTTAAAGAGATTTTAACAATCATCTGATTTTTCCGTTTTGTAGTCACAGGAGGCCTGCTAGTTTTGGTTTTGTTTCAAGTGTCTTGTCAGCCTTAAATCTACTGATTACACGATAAACAACGCTTTTTGACCATCGTACGATACCAACAATTTCAGAATACGATTTGCCTTTTTCATGATTTACTAAAATAAGCTTTTTATCTTCTCAAGCTAAACAATTACTTGCTTTCACCTCCATCTTCCTAAAAAATAGTTCCAACGGTGTATGACAGTTGACTATAAATCAAAATTAGCTATCAAGTTGTTTAAAAATTACTTTAAGTACTATAATTCAACGGTGTTCCTTAACTTTTGACTATGGCAAAATGTATATTTTTGTTTTTTTAGTTCACTATTAATTTACAGTATTTTTTTTTTTACTTTATATGGAATAAATACATAAAAGGTCTAAGTATATTTTGGGAAAATTTCGTAAACGTACATGCAATTTTTTTCAAGTAAAAATCATTTAAATATTTGTTGTTGTTCTGTTCCTTCACTTATAGCCGCTACTGTATATAACTATATATATATATATATATATATATATATATATATATATATATATATATATATATATATACGAGGATCATTAAATAAGTTTCCAGACTTTTTTGTATGGGCACTTTTATTGATAGTACACACATAAAACTCTAATCCCCTTCGAAGTAATCGCCCCCGGCTGCAATACACTTGTTCTACTGTTCCAACAACTTCTGGAAGGTCCCATGGAAGCCTTCTTGTGTGAGCGTGTCAATGACCTTCGTCACAGCCTCTTTCATCTCCTCAATTGTCTCATAACGACAGCCTCTGAGCTTAGGGAATAACCAAAAGTCACAAGGAGCAACGTCTAGACTATAGGGGCGGTGAGGAACTGTCTTGATGCCCATCTTGGTCAAATAGTCAGTGATAAGGATGGAGATGTGGACTGGTGCATTGTCCTGGCCTCTTCTGACGGAATCTCTTCCTGAACTCCCTTAAAACCTCAACATAGTAACCCAAACCCTAACCCTTTAGCCAATCAAATCTGGTGTATTGACTTCCCTACTCCTCCCACACCTCTCATCATCCCTCACAGACACCCTGCCTTCCCTAATCTCTTATGCCACTCAAAAACTGATGCTCGATTCATGCAAGATTCTCCAAAAGCAGTCTGAAGCATTCCATACGTTTCTGTGGCATTTTTTCCAAGTTTAAAACAGAATTTTATTGCATATCGTTCTATTAAAGTGTCCTCACGTCCAGATTGCATTTTTGAAATTCACCAGCTGTGACAATCAGGTTTTAGTTGGGTGTATTCCAATTCCTGCTGTAGCTGTTCATTTGAAGCTGAAATCATAAAAATTGGTCAGTCATCTCATAAGATGTATTGCAATAACAATTTTTAATGTCTGAACAAAAAAAGTCTGTAAACTTATTGAATGCGCCATATATATATATATATATATATATATATATATATATATATATGCACACACACACACACACACACACACACATATATATATATATATATAGAGAGAGAGAGAGAGACCTATTAAATATATAGGTTGATTAATAGGTTTGATAGCCTTTGTCTCCTTTCTTCTTGGTATTTGATAGTTGTTTGTATTTCTAACCCTTGATTTTTTTTCCTCCTCCTCCCATCAGAAAACCCCAGAATAACTCCTCAGTTAAGATGAATGGTTCACTTGGTGGGACCTTATCAACCAAATATGCTCCAACTTATGTGCCTATTCATCCATTAGCTTCCCAACCCATTCTGGATCAGGAAACCACCCAAGTCAACGCGTTCATAAATTCAGCTTATGATGAAGGTAAGATGTTCTTACAAGCACATCACTAACAAAAACAATATTTTGCAGTGGAATAAAATGGTATTTAGTGAATAAACAATATTTGTATGGGATTATTTTTGGTTACTTTCATTTGATCACTTTTGATATTTCTCAAGTTTCAAGTAGACTAACAATATTTGTGTGAAATTCATTTGTGTTTATTTCAATTGATTACTTCTCGGATATTTCTCAAACGTGGTAATTCTATGCACTATTTTTTTTATGATGTGATTTTGTGACAAAGATGAGAAGAATGAATTTTTTTAATTATTAGAATTTTACCTTTTAGCCTTATATAATATAATAAAAAATATATTAATGTTTAAAATACAATCTCTGTTCTGTAATAGTTGACATATTTGCACACAAATTTCATATAAGAAATGTAACAACTAGAATGTGTTGAAGGTTACCTTGAATAATGGTTAATTAGCTAGGATATTAGACCATTGTTATTGAGTTTGACTCTCACTGGTTGTCCCTTATTTCTAGCTATGTGCTAAGCTAAGCTTAATGTATGACAACGATTAAAGAACAGAGGTAATAGATTTTAATTATCAAGTGACTTAGAGCATTCTCTTGTAGTAGGATGAATTACTAGGTGATACTCATCTACTCTACAGGTGACATGTACCAAACTGTTCTAGCTGTGAGAAAATTTTTTCTAAATAAAAATAATAAAATCAGTTAACCTGACAATATATTTCCTAATTGAACTTTTTATATGTTTTGAGGAAAGTCATTCTAAATGAAGATCAATTATAAGTTATTTTACTACATTTTCAATCACTTATGTTGTGTACTATGAAATTTACTATTTTCTTCTATTTGTTGATGTTTGGAAAACTCATTTAACTCCTATGAGTTAAAAGAGAGAAAAGAATAATGAAATGAATTTCTGTGTTAAATCAACATGAATCCATCATCATGTATATTATTTAAAGCAGTAAGAATGCAGATTTTAATGCCCACTCTAATGATTGACTGAAAGGAGCCACATGTTCATTTTTCATTTCTAGATGAGTTGACATTTAGGAGGCATATGGCATAATGATTACCATCTTGAGAAATGGACATGGCAATCCAAGTTCAAATAATCCAAAAAAAGATTTTTGTGCTTCATTTTTGGGAATGTCGTTAATCCACTTTTTCTCCCTCAAATATGGGTGAATAGTAAGTCAGATTTAGCTCTTTAATATATAACAATCCAATAAACGAAAATGGGATTTCTTTTAAGCCGCTGCAATATCCATCCTACTATATGGATGCGCTAGATGAACATTTGCAAAACATATAGAAAAAGCAAGATGAGAAGTATACAAGAATGCTACATGCTGTCTTGAACAAATCCTGAAAGCAACACCCCACAAAACTGCCGCTGTATAGCCACTTGCTTCCAATCTCAAGAACCAGTCAAGTAGACAAATAAGACATGTGAAGCACAGCTGGAAAAGCAAGGATGAACTCATAAGCAATATTTTCTTATGGACTCTTGCACATGGATGTGCTAGTATTTGCTGACCAGCAAAGGCTTTCTTACATCAGCTCTGTGCAGACACAAGATGCAGCCAAGAAGATCTGCCAAGAAAGATGGATGACTGAGGTGAATGGCAAAAAGGTGTCATAGAATTCTGTGCTGTCAGTGTGATTTGATGATAATAATGAAAAATACTTACCATTCTTTTACACCTGTGTATATACAATACAGTTCAAATTTTTTCTGCCATTTTAAATCATGGTAAATTTCTAATAATTATTTACTAACATGTGAATGTTTCACAACACATTTTCAAGAAATGAAAAATTAGCCCTGTTGGAATTATTCCCACACCAAAATATCATATTTTATCATAGGCTTTTTGAATGAGAAAGCATTTTGAATGAGAAGGTATTTTAAATGTGAGAGGCTCCTAAAAATTGCTATATAAAAGTTTTTTTTGGCCAGCTCACATAAACCAAGCCAGAGACAATGTTTTAAAACAGAAAAGTTTACAATAAGTACATTTCAAAAAATTTTCATTAGCTTGAATAATTGCTTCTATGTGCCCGAAAAGAAATGCATGTATACAAATCTTTCCCCATCTTTACAACTCTGAGATTCCATTTCTGTGGCTGAGCTCCTCCAACTCTTCAAAGTTGTATGGACTCTTCAAACTTTTCTCTTCAGTTCAGTTCACACTTGCCCAGTGATATTCAAGTTGGGGGTTAGAGTTGGCCAAGCTTTCACTACTGAGACACTTTCAATAGCCAAACTCTCTTCAGTTGTATACAATCTGTAGCATGAAACTTTGTCATACAGAAAGATTTTGCCTCCATCCAAGTCTTGTTTCAGATAGTCTTTCAGTAACTGGATGTATTTGGCACAATTCAAACTATCAACTTTAAACCAACTTTCTTGAAGAATCATTTTTTATTTATTCCTAATGAATCAGACTTTTACTCTCAAACTTCAGTTTTCATTGTTTAAAGTAGATAGTTTCCCTTTCTTGAAGACCTTCTGGCAAATTCTGACTAATTAGAATGCAGTTCTATCCTAATTTCATAACTGAATATAATCTTATTCCAAGTATAGTTTATACCTTTTAATTTTGCCTTTAAAAACTCTTTTTTTAAATGCTATTTTCTTTGCTGAAATGCACCCCTTAGGCTTAATGACTCCAAATTAGATAATTCAAGAACATACATAATTTGTCTTGTAGTTTTTTGAGTTTTTTCTGTCCTGAACAATTTTCATACCATCCTATGCTGCATTTTTCCAGGATGTCCTCATCTTGGTCCATCCAAAATACTTCCATTGCTTTGAAAGTAAGAGAGGATTCTTGAAATACTATTTCTTGAAATTTCAAGTTCATTAACTCATACTCTTGGTTTTCTTCACAATCTTCATCCTGATTTCTTTGAAAATTTTCACCACAATTTTAAGCAAAGAAAGAATATAACAATTTTCACAGAATGTAGAAAAATGTATTATTTGTTCCACTGCTAATATTTATTTTTCTCAGCAACACTGAAAAGAGAAAACTTAGAGGCATCACCATTTGTAGCTAATGGTTGACTTTTGTATGGTAATATACATATTTATTGTACACTTTTTGTATGGTAAAAAAGGTTGATGCTACAGATATCAGGACATCCAGTAAGAGGGGGAGTGTCAGGAGTTACTGCTATCTTGGTTATGATCCTTTGTCACTTTCGGAAACCCTCAGTGACCAAAATGAAATCTGATAAACTAATTTGTCCCCTTTATGTCACCAGACATTATTTAGACTTTCATTTCTTTACTGGTCAAAGTTCCTAAGCCTGAGAGAATTTTTAAACATTCAAACATTTCAAAAATGCCTGAAAATTAAATATTTTAAGCTTTTATTTTATGCTACTTAAAAAGAATGTTTTAAACTCTGTGAAATCCTTTCAACAAGTTTGTTATTAATGTTTCTGATTTGATAACAACAAAGGGCTCAAGAGATTTAAAGAAATATCCATTTTTGAAAGTACTGAAAATAGCATGAAAATTAGACTTTTTTAAGACCTTATACAATGCTATTTTTAATGTGTTAAACCCTGAACAAGCCCTTAAAAATTGTTAAACCCTGGACAAGCCCTTAAAATTTGTTAAACTCTGGACATGCCCATAAAGCATGTTAAACCCTGGACAAGCTCTTGAAACATGTTCAACTCTGGACAATCCCTTTAAATATGTTAAACCCTGGACAAGCCCTTGAAACTCATTAAACCCTGGACAAGTCCTCGAAACATGTTAAACCCTGGACAAGCCCTTGAAAATATTAAACTCTGGACAAGCCCTAGAAACATGTTAAACCCTGAACAAGCACTTGAAACGTGTTAGCCTCTGGACAAGCCCTTAAAACATGTTAAACCCTGGACAAGCCTTTAAAACTCTGGACACATTAAACCTGGGACAAGTCCTTGAAACATGTTCAACCCTAGACAAGTCATTGAAACATGTCAAACCCTGGACAAGCCCTTAAAACATGTTAAACCCAGGACAAGCCCTTGAAACATGTTAATCCCTGGACAAGCCCTTGAAAATATTAAACTCTGGACAAGCCCTAGAAACATGTTAAACCATGGACAAGCCCTTGCAACATGTTAACCTCTGGACAAGTCCACGAAACATGTTCAACCCTAGACATGTCACTGAAACATGTCAAACTCTGGACAAGCCCTTAAAACATGTTAAACCCAGGACAAGTCCTTGAAACATGTTAAACCCTGAACAAGCCCTTGAAACACATTAAATTTGGGACAAGTCCTTGAAATATGTTAAACCCCGGACAAGTCCTTGAAACATGTTAAACTCTGGACAAGGCTTTGAAACATGTTTCAACCATGGACAAGCCCTTAAAACATGTTAAACCCTGCACAAGCCCTAGAAACATGTTAAACCCTGGACGAGTCCTTGAAACATGTTAAACCCAGGACAAGACCTTGAAACATGTTAAACTCTGGACAAGTCCTGGAAACATGTTAAACACTGTAAAAAGCCCTTAAAACATGTTAAAACCTGGAAAAGCCCTTGAAACATGTTAAACCCTGGAAAAGCCCTTGAAACATGTTAAACTCTGGACAAGCCCTTGAAACATGTTAAACCCTGGTCATGTCCTTGAAATCCTGTACAATTATTGAAACAAGCCCTTGAAGCATATTAAACTCTGGATTAGCCCTTAACACAGATTAAACCCTGAACAAGCCCTTGAAACACATTAAACCTGGGACAAGTCCTTGAAACATGTTATACCCTGGACAGTCCTTGACACATTGTAAATGCTGGACAAGTCCTTGAAACATGTTAAACCTTGGACAAGTCCTTGAAACATGTTAAACCCTGGACAAGCCCTTGAAACATATTAAACTCTGGACAAGCTCATGAAACATGTTAAACCCTGGACAAGCCCTTGAAACATGTTAAGATCGGGACAAGTCCTTAAAACATGTTAAACCTTGAAAAAGACAGTGAAACATGTTAAACCCAGGACAAGCCCTTGAAGCACATTAAACCTGGGACAAGTCCTTGAAGCATATTAAACCCCAGAAAAGTCCTTGAAATATGTTAAATCCTGGGCAAGTCCTTGAAAATATTAAACTCTTGACAAGCCCTTGAAACATGTTAAACCATGGATAAGTCCTTGAAACTTGTTCAACCCTGGACAAGCCGTTGATACACATTAAATCTGAAACAAGTCCTAGAAACATTTTAAACCCCAGACAAGTCCTTGAAATATGTTAAATCCTGGACAAACCCTTGAAACATGATAAGCTCTGGACAAATCCTTAAAACATTTTAAACCCAGGACAAGTCCTTGAAATATGTTGAACTCTGGACAAGCCTTTGAAACATGTTAAACCCCAGACAAGTCCTTGAAGAATGTTAAACCCTGAGTGAACCCTCGAAACACATTAAAGTTGGGACAAGTCCTTGAAACATGTTAAGCCCCAGATAAGTCCTTGAAATATGTTAAACCCTGGACAAGTCTATGAGACATTTTAAACCCTGGAGAAGTCCATGAAACATGTTAAACCCTTGACAAGCCCTTGAAGCACATTAAACCTGGGACAAGTCCTTGATACATGTTAAGCCCCGGAGAAGTCCTTGAAACATGTTAAATCCTGGACAAGTCGTTAAGACATTTCAAACCCTGGACAAGTCATTGAAACATGGTAAAATCTAGACATGCCCTTGAAACATGTTAAACCCTGGATAAGCCCTTGAAACATATTAAACCCAGGACAACCCCTTTGAAACATGTTAAACCCTGGATAAGTCCTTGAAACATGTTAAACCCTTGACAAGCCCTTAAAACACATTAAACCTGGGACAAGTTTTGAAACATGTTAAACCCCGAACAAGCCCTTGAAGCACATTAAACCTGGGACAAGTCCTTGAAACATGTTAAACCCCGGACAAGTCCTTGAAACATGTTAAACCCTGGATAAGCCCTTGAAACATGTTAAACCGTTGACAAGTCCTTAAAACTTGTTAAACCCTGGACAAGCCCTTGAGACATTTTAAACCCTGGGCAAGTCATTGAAACATGTTAAACCCCAGAAAAGTCCTTGAAGTCCTTGAAGCATGTTAAACCCTGAACAAGCCCTTGAAACACATTAAACCTGGGACAAGTCCATGAAACATGTTAAACCCCAAACAAGCCCTTGAAACACATTAAACCTGGGATAAGTCCTTGAAACATGTTAAGCCCCAGACAAGTCCTTGAAACATGTTAAACACTGGACAAGCGCTTGAAACATGTTAAACCTCAGATAAGTCCTTGAATCATGTTAAACCCTGGACAAGCCCTTGAATCATGTTAAACCCTGGACAAGCCTTTGAAACATCTTAAACCCTGCACAAGCCCTTGAAACATGTTAAACCCTAGACAAGCCCTTGAAAGATATTAAAGGAGCCTTCAATTTGTGTTTCTAATTTGAGAACAACACTTTTGAGTTTTTTTTATAAGTTCCATTGTGAATATATTTTTTCCAATAAAAATCTTTTAGGTACAGTGATAAAAAAAGAAAATCTTTTGTTGTAAAAACAAAAAATTATTGATGAAAATAAAAATAAAAATTTTCAACAACAAACTTAAAAACATTGAATAGTTACAGAATTAGATCTTCTTAGAAATTTAAGGAAAAAATTAAAAATTCAAATTTTCAGCATCTTTGAAATCATTTTATTGATACAAATTTGTTGTGAAAGCTAAATCTCCAGAAAGTTCAAACATTTTTAAGAAATATGTTTAAATAATAATTTCTACATCGAAAGTTCAAAAGAGGGTCAAAAATTGTATTGGAGTAGAGTTTTGAAAATTTATTTTTTCAGGAAAACAAAACAAAATAAGACTACATTAGAAGGGATCAGTAAGATTACAGCCTAACAGCAAATATTTTCACCATATATTCGATCTGTAATGTAGACTAATGTGAAAACTGAATGGTGTTGATTGGGCACTCACATATAAGGGGTTTAACAATGCATTAATAGTGAAGGAAATTATGAAGAAAATATTTGTTGAGTTAGAGATATTGTTAGGAACCAGTTCCTGCCACTGGACCACCTTTCTAGGTTACACTGCTGATTTTCCATGCTGGACTACAGCAGCAGTTGAATTTTATTACTAAGAACTGAGAAGATAAAATCAAGAGCAATAATGTGGAGACTGGATGAATAAAGTTTAAGATCAGGAAGAAAAGAACAAAAAAAAATGTACAAAAAAAGTTTTACTAAGGTATATACATGTATGGAATAAGTGCAGATACTTAGTAGGTATCATACAATAACTGATGTTTGTACAACAGCATTGCTTCCAAAAAAGCTTTCATCAGATGATGACTCTGGGTTCAGGCATAGTTTTGAGGCCAAAGCATCATTACCACTAGCCCAGAGTGCTCCAGCAGTATCTCACAACACCACCAGACTTTGTCAGATTATTGTCACTCTATGGGATATCCACGCTGATGCAGTTAGAGCCTTATCTTGAATCTTTTCCATATATTTCCTCTAGTCTGATGGAGGAAGTCCAAGATTAGTCAAGAAAATAGAAGTTGAGTTGGCAATGAAACCTCTGGATCTGACTTTGATAGGAAATACATTTGTTATCCAGCCATTTCTGACATTGTTCTCGCAGATCCTCATATCTTTCCAACTTACGCTGATGTGCCCAGTCGAAATTTTCTTCAAAAGGGACCATTAACTCAATAACGAAAACCTTTTTGCTTTAATAGACCAAATGACAATATCTGGACACTTTGTTGTTTACACTATTTCAGTTGGAAATATAAAGTTATGTTTTAAACCGGTTGCAACGTGCCAGTTCGTGCAGCCCTCAAGCAATGATGGTTTACTCATATATTTACATTCAAGTTTTGAAATATTTCCTTCTTTAATGAACTGAATTGCTCTGTTGTTGATAATATTTAGAGCTTTATTGGCAGTCTCACATGTTTTTGAAACCTCAGAAAAAATCTCCAGGACTTCATTATGCCTCCAAGTATATAGAGTGTACTCATATCCAGTGAGAATATGTTTGAGGTTCGCAGTTTTCCCACATGCTCTGCATCGGTCGGATGTAGTTAACCCCCCAAACATGAAGGTTGACTGGTGTTGGTAAGATGTCGTAGACTGCTTTTATGAGGAAACTAAATTTATTTGGTTCCATGTGCTTGAGGTTGCTCCATGTGACAACTCTGTCTTTCACACTCTTCCACTTAGTCCATGCGCCCTGTTTCCTTTGTCCAACAGCTGTAGCAAAACGCCTAACTTCCTCGAGATGATGAATTTCTTCTGACACCATTTTTCTTCTGTTTAACGTGGATTCTTTGGACCACCAACTCTATGGATGTAGGCCTAGATCCACTTTTCCATTTTCCACAGTGCCAATTATTTCTTTCATCCTGAGGGCCGATTCTGCATTCTCAACAGCTATTTTTGCCTTCTATTTCAGACTGGTTATGACAGAAGGCTGGGTGTTCTTTACTAGTGGGTTGCAAGAGTCATGCAGCATCTGGAAAAGTTCTGCTTTTCCTAATTCATATTCCTCAACAAGTGACAGTGTTGGAAGTTTTAGTTTTGTCGATGAACTATATAGTGCCACGTTTGTTAAGGAGTTAGGCACTCCCAACCATTTTTTAATAAATTTACTGATTAACCGCTCCACTGTTTCAACTTTTGTAAGTGATACCTCATATATTTACAATTGCCATGCTAATTTAGGAATTAATCCAAGATAAATGCACCATATTTTATCTTTGTTCATGAGGTCACATTTTATTTGATGTTATTTTTAGAAAGCTGTTTTTCGTCTTATAAACTATTACTTACTGTAACTTATTTTGACTCCCTAAGTGAAATGTTTTACCCCTTGGTTTTTGGACAGGTATTATTGACATCAGTGCAGTGGATGCTGACAAATACATTTTTTTAAAGGAAGACCTATTGACCAACAAGTACAATAAACATGCATATTTATTACAGGTTTATTCTTTGTTTTTTAGTTAAGAAAAACTAACAATATCAAAAATATTTGTCATCAAAGGTTTTCTATTCACAAAAAAGAATAACTTTTGGAAAATTTTATAATTTTTGACTTTTGATATATTTTTGATAAACATTTATTTTTAATTTTAATTTTTATTTCAAATTTGATTAAAATTTATTGTCTTGCTTTTTTCTTTATTCAGATAATGACCCAGCTGTTTTCAAGACATAGGGAAAATTATAAAAAAAAAGGCAAGTGAAAGATGATGTTACAAAAGGAACAAATTTTAAGTCACTTTGATTGGTGTCAGGTGAATGTTTTGCCAAAATATCAATCACTTAAAATATCAGTCTCTTATTTATCATTCAATTGAAGTAAAAAATCTCAAATATTTAATCTTTTAAACAATATTAAAAAAACCAATATTTTTGTGAGATAACACAAAAGAAATTAATAGTGTATATAATTTTCCTTTGATTCAATTGTTTCAGCATCCATTCATTTGTCAAGTTGGCTGAAGACTAACAAATTATTCCTGGATTCTTTATTAAATAAAATTATATTATGATCTTTTAAAGAGAAAATGCAAACATTATAACATGATCTTTAAAAGAGTAAATGCAAAACTTTATTAAAAGAATTTTGATTGCTCCAGTTCACAGAAAAAAAGAAGTTCATTTACAATAGGTATGTTATATATATATGAATGTATACTGAAACAAAATTGTATCCAAATAATCTGTTTTGCTATGTAAGAAAATATTTTTTCTGAAAAGATTACATAAGCTGATTTTAAAAAATTTTATATGCACATATATTGCATTTGATACCATGAAAGACATTGTATTTTTATTTACCATAGTTCTAAAATAAGGTACAAATACTGAGTAATAATGGCAAGAAAAAAAGTAGTTATATCATCAAATACAGTATATTTGTTTTGAAAATTATGGCAAATAAAATTGCCCTTTATTTTCCAAAGCATATATATATATATATATATATATATATATATATATATGAAAAAGTAGAAAAAACAAAATAATCCAAAAATTGATGAATTTGTCATGAAAGTTGACATTGAACATTTCGGTTGTAATAACCTTCTTCAGGGCTTATATTTCATAAAAAATGTTGTTAGAATAGCGATTGATGTTTGATGAAATAGCAGGGGAAATATAATTACAAAATGATGATATTTATAATTATATGTGTATATATATATAATATTGAGTTACCTGAGCAATGATTCTACAAGTATGTAAGCTTACTAAATAAAATATGATCAATATTTGTTTCCAGTGTGTGTATATATATATATATATATATATATATATATATATATATATATATATATATATATATATATACTCTCATGCAAAAAAAGACATGTTAACTTTACAATTCACATTCCAAAAATATTTGATAAAGTTCAATTTTATTGTGGTTTTTTTTAGTCAGCTTGGAGAATTTTTTCATGTACCAATTTGAATCAATTTCCTTATCTTTGCATCTTTTGTTGTCTTCTGTCAAATATTGTTTTGATGAATGAACCTGTTTTCTATACTTTTTAGAAGGTTCATTATCATTCAAGAATTATTTGGACAATTAAACTCTTGTTTAGATAATGTTTCTACAGGTGCATTCTCTGACCTTCTTATGCACTTTTGAATAAAAACTCTTCTTGTTCTGGTCTCTTTCTTTCAAACAAATATGGTATCAAAGAATTTTTTAGATATTAAAAACACTTGTGAGTTTATTTATGACTATATATAAATGATTACTGATTTTTTTAATAGAATTTTTCAAAATTCTTTTATTGGAGTTTTTCTCAGATCTTTAAGCAAAATACAAAATGAAGTTCTGTAAAATATCTGAGAAAGTTTAAAAAATACTCTATGATACTTTTAAATAGAGTACGAGAAAATTCTAGATCCTTCTTCCGGAAGAATGCGCTGATCAAAATGTTGTGTGAACAACAAAAACAAGAAGTTAAATTGTCCTAATATTTTTTAGGAAATGAACTTTTCCAGATGCTTAACATTTTGGCAGAGTCATTCTTCAGCTTTTGTCAGATGTACAATCTCTTAGTGAAAAGATAGGAAACTTTTTTCTTTTTGTTTCTTTGTGAGAGTTTTCTCTTAAGAAAAAAAAAAGAAAAAAAAGACGGGGTAATTATTAATATACCAGCTAGATCAAACGATTTCAGCAACCATAGACTACAACATTCAAGTGTCAGACAATTCCTAATTTATAGAAAGGGGAGTGGAGCAGGTCCCAACATCTATTTTAAAGGCTGATAAAGTCCCTCCTTTAGTTTCTTTTTTTTTAAAGATTGTAGACCTAACAAAGCTTGTTAATTGGCTGAAACAGTTTGAACATGAAGTACAAAAAAAGGTTCAATTGTCTAAATCATTAATGAAGCTCTCAAATATAAAATATCTTATTTTAAATGTTTAAAAGAAATAATAGAAAAAATATTAGGAAGAAAAGGTAGAAGTTTTCTGCATCATATTGTGTATTATAACTTTTCTCAGGTTTTTGTTATAATGTAACAAATAACAATAATATGAAATATTTTCCTTTTATTTTTGTTGGTTTTTTATCCCAGAATTCTTTGAATGGAGTCAAAAAAGTTAAAGAAAAAAAAAAGAATCTGGCAATATGATTAAATGTTAATAATGTTTGCTGGTTTGCTTTCATAGCTTAATCACTATGGATTGTACCAATCAGACAGGTAGAGGATGTGAGTTCAAATTTTATTGGAACCTTGCTTATTTTTCATATTATTTTCTATCCATACTGCTTAATGGTCACAGAACATAAAACAACGAGAACACTAGGATAAAATAAAGAAAAAAATGTTTGAAAGAATTCAAAATGACAGTTTCATCTAAGTTTGGATAACTGAAAATTGTTGAAGGATTTTATTAAAAGTTTAAGAATTAATCAATAAAAAAAGTGAATAATTTCAAAATAAAGAAACCATCAAAATTTTTTATTTGTGAATTTTTTATTTGTGAATTTTTTTCCTTTGTGGATATAAAATCTCTTCTTGAAATTTTATCTTTTTCATTTGAATTTTTTTATATCAATTCCTAATTCTATATTTTGAATAAACTTTTGAAAAAATATTAGCAGAATTTATTTTTTATTTCTTAGATGGCAGCAAACTTATACCAAAATCTATTTGAAAAGTTGTATCGATAGAATAATGTTTGTATAAAAGAGTGTTATTAAAAAGATAGCCAAACCAAGAGTTATGAAACATTTCTCCATAAATTTTTACGTATCATTATTCAAAAAATAAAATCTATTTGAACAGTTGTATTGATAAGATAAAATAAAAAAATTTAAATATACTAAAAGTATCTGAAACAGCAATCACTACAAGTTGATCATCTATCATCAAATTATGAAATGAAAAAAACATCTAAATATTCAGTCTTGACACAACACATATTAATAAAGCATATTAATGAAGTGTATTTATAGAGAAAAAATTTCACTTATGTAAATCAGGTGACTTTTTTGTTAATCACAAGTTATAAAAGACTTTTTGGAGGTGTCCAGAGTTATTGTTGAAGAAAATGAAGGACATTTGCTTTTCACAACATGCTAATGCTTTTGGCAAAGACATGAATCCATCAATTCACCCCTCAGCTAGAGGAAAATAGTAGAGCAGACAAGGTTCTTTTGCCTTAGTCAGGCTACTAGTGTAGGAAAAGGAAAAGCCTCAATTCAAATCAGCTTGACTCCACTTAAAAATTGACCTTGTAACATATTCTGCCCATGAAATTGGAACAGAAGAAAGTAAGAAGAAAGATAGATTTTTTTCCTTGGACAGCACTGTGTATCCCTGCAAGTCAATAAATAAAGAAATGGAATTAATCATGAGATCTTTTATGTATAATGAACATAGAGATGTAATATTATGGATTCCTCATAAGCCACGAACTAACTAAACTGAAAGAACCTCATAAATATATACAATATATCACCTTGTAATTACAAAGCCACATTGTTATGTCCTGTTCATGTTAACTGGAACAGTCAATTGGAATAAAGACAGCCTAAGAAAAAACCTATGCCTCAAACAAATTACTAGTTGTTGGGGAGATTTGGGTTACAACTATTATCAAAGTATGATTTATGGGGAAGTGATATTGCTATCTCAAGAAACTGAGGCGTATACTGGGGTGAGATAGTTAACAAGGTAGTCTGATGAATTAATTACTGTAAGAAGTTTGATCCTCTATTTTATCCTTTTGCTAGACTAATTGAGGCCTTGTAAATAGCTATCCCAACTGAATGAAAAAAGTATTTGTGAAAAATAGAATAAAGCAAAGTCTTAACATTTACTAAACTTGCTTTATACCAAAACTGAGGAAAGGAAAAGTATATATATATATATATTATGCTTAGCTTAATTTAGCCGAAAGCCAGAAGTATGGGTCATCCCCCCCCCCGTAGTAATCAAATGCAACAACAATGGTCTACTACCCTAGTTTGTTAACTGTTATACTAAGTGAGGAAGATTGTATTAAAACAAAAAAACATCCAAACTTTAAATACCAGATTTGATTTAAAAATCAAATCAGGAACAAGGCTTAGAGAAAACTAGTTGAAAGATTGTGTTTCACCAATATTCTAAATAGGGAAGATCTAAATATTTTGTAATTAACATTTAAAATCCTCTCTTTCACCTTGGTTTGAACCCTGGCCATTGGCACCAGTGGATATGCCAATTACCTCAACAATTAAACTGGTATTTGATATATATTGTGCACACAAGTTGGCGACCTTAGTCGAGGGTGACCCGAAAGTTCCCTTTTCAATAGCTACTACACCAAGGTGTAGGGGAGGGCGCTACTCCTTCCCTGGATTGCTCTACTTTACTCTTGATACTTACCTTATAATGCTGAGTGTTAAGCAAGGTGGCATTAAGTAACATTTTTTGAGTCTTTGGCATGACTCAACCTAGGATTGAACCAAGGTCTCCCGGACCATTAACAAACACTCTACTCATTAGGTCAATGTACACATATACTTATTAATTAAAATCATAAGCAACCATCCAAAAGGATTTTCAACATACAGCAAGTATGACTTGATTCTCCTACAATCTCAAATAGTCCTGAGTAAATATTTGATGGACACTATAATTGAGGTAACCATTCAAGGAAGCAGCATACTGAAATTGTGCCCTAACCTGAATTAGTCTCACCCCACAATAAGAATAGACAAAACCTGATCATTAATCATAGCCTAAGATTTTAGGTAGATTCATCTGACTGACTTCAATAAAATGAGGTTTGTAAAATTGTACATTCATCAAATAGAACTATATTTAGCATCAATCTTTTTATGAAGGGAGATTTTATATAAAAGGAGCATTTATATGAAGGGAGCTTTTATATGAGGAAAGCATATTTATATATAAGATTGATTTTATTTATTTTAATACATGGCAAATATTAGTTTTATATATATATGTGTGTGTGTGTGTGTAATTTGTATTTGCTATGTATAAAAATATATACACTTCATATTTTTATTTTCTGCAATATTTTGGATAGTCACTACAAGGTTGAATATAAACCATAAAAACCTTAAATGGAAAAAAAAAAAGTTTTTTAGAACATTTAAAACTCAACAGTTGACACAAGTTATTTGCATTACTGACATTTTCTGATAATCATGCAAAATATTGTACAGATTATTTGGTTTTAGATGTTTTTAAAAAGTGATTTAAAAAAAAATCTATGTCACCATGGATAAAGTAAATCCAAGTTTTGAGTGATTTGTTGGGTAAATCCACATCAAAATGAAAGTAATAAAAACAACATTAATGAGGATGGTAGTCTGAAAAACTTGTGAAATAATGATAATAACTTATCTCAGGATTAGACAATTGGGAGGACCAACAAGTACATCAGTGAAAATTGTGAGGATACTAGTCTAATTAAAAAACCTATGTGTAAAAGTAAATAACACCCTTCCAAAATGTCAATGATTAAAATGACCAAACAAAAATGAATGTAAAGTTTGAATCACAACTAAATGCCATTAACATATTTGTAGCTTAGTTATCAGCTGTTGCCAAGAGGTCAGAAAATTTAATAGCAGCTAATAAAAGAATCTATGTCAATGATTGAACACATGGATTATATTTCTGTAAAAAATATATATGAATTTATAAAGTGAGACATTCATTGTTGAAATACTTAAGACTCAGAATTTTTAATTTACAATGTTTTTAAATATTGTCTACCTGTCAGTTAGTGATTTACTTGCATTTAGTTAAAAAAAAACTCAACACTTTTATTAGAAAAATGTTTTTCTTTTTATTTAATATGGATTAACTTCAAATGTACAACTTTGAGTGAAAACCAGGATAGCAAAAGGATATTTCTATACTGCGCTAGCACCAAAAAAAAAAAGAGAGTGTGTATCTTTTTCATTCCCCTATTTACATTATCTTAAGGTTACCCAAGCATGCCATGTGTATCTATGGCCACACACAACCCTTCTTGACCATGTGTTTTTATGCTAGTGACATTTCTGTCTGTTTTTCAATCTGCGAGTTAGTGGCCTTATGTCACCTGTCAAGGTCAGCCCTCCATTCCGGTGTCATGAGTACCTCCCATCCAAGTTTGACAGAAGGCCCTCCACTCCAATTGCTTTTCTCAGCACACATAAAGATGATAAATGTACTTTAGAAATAATCTCTAAAATTCTTATTTTGTTCATATGTAAAATCCAAAGAATTAAAAGCCTTTAAGATTGTTCATCATTACACAAAGTTTCATGTAGCGATGTATTGTAATCTTCAAACAGTTACAGTTTAGTAGATCACTTTGCATTTAATTCTGATCTTCACAGCCAGTCAAAAGACAACTTGTCATAATTTATATACTTGTAACCAGTTATAATAAAACACATTTACTTCAAACTTCTCTCCATTTTTTTCTCTGGTCTTCTGTTTGCAGTTGCTGCTCTAGTTTCCCCTCACACATTTTACTAATCCCTAACAAAATTTGCTCACTTGTATACTGCCATTACTGCCTAACCAAAGCATAATTTTCTTTTTTCTATCATTATTATTATTGATATTGCTGAAAGTTTCCTGCTGCAAGGCACAACAATTTTCAAACAATTACATTTTGCCTTTTCTTTTCTTCTACTCTTTTATTTTGTCAGTTATTATCAGTTCTAAAAAACTCCAAAATACACTTCAATCTTCCCTCCATTTTTTATGGGCCTCTCCTTGCATGACTGAGTCAGCAGAAACGGCTGTGAACTGGAATATTGTCGGCGATTAGCAAAATCGTTTGCAAGCTAGAACATTATTGGCAATTGGCAGGGTCAGCTGCAAGTACAGTATGATCAGCAGGTGGCAGGTTCGGCTGCAAGCTAGCATGTGTTCACTTCCTAGCAGGATTGGCGGGATCTCCACAAGCTAGCATGTGTGCACTTCGGCCGTGAGTTTGCATGTGTTTAGCTACCAGGTTGTGTTGACCACGGTATTGGCGGGATTTCTACAAGCTAGCAAGTACATGCTTTGGCAACTTGAACATGATCGGCTCCATGGTTAATCGGGATGACAAGTGAGCTTGAATGTTTAACTTTCTTGGCTGGATTGACTGCGGCATAAGTGGGATCACAGATAAAAGGTTTTCAGCTTCCTAGCTGAATAGACTGTGGTTAAGAGAGCGTGAACGTTTACAAAAGGCCAGCACAGGAGTAAAAATAAAGTGAGTAGACAAGGTCATGCAAAAATCACTAGCAAAATTGAAAGCTGCAAGCCAACAAGAAAGAGTAAAACTGTGGGAACAGCATTTCAAAAATCTACTAGGAAACCCACCGGAAATAACGGATGAACCGATCACCAGAATTATTAGTAAGCAATTAGACGTAAAACTAGGTCCTTTCACCAAAGAAGAACTAGACTCGGTTCTCAGAAGAATTAAAAATAGGAAAGCGGCGGGGCTAGACGAGATCCCCCCCAGAAGTGTGGAAGACGAGACAATTCGACGATATACTGCTCCGGCAATGCAACGCAGTCTATAGTCAAAATAGGATAGAACGATGGACGAAGGGATGCATCCTTCCATTCCCTAAAAAAGGCGACCTCGGACTAGCCAAGAACTACCGAGGGATAACACTTACATCCATAGCAGCCAAAATCTACAATGCCCTACTACGAAACCGCATAGAACCCGAAATAGACAACATCCTTAGGAAAAACCAAAATGGCTTCCGGAGAAATAGATCCACAACCTCACAAATACTGACCATCCGTAGAATCCTGGAAGGCGTTCGGGCAAAAAACTTACAGGCGACATTACTATTTGTCGACTTTACCAAGGCATTCGATTCCATACACAGAGGGAAGATGGAGCAAATCCTACTAGCATACGGTCTACCAAAAGAAACCGTAGCAGCGATAATGATTCTCTACAGAAACACCAAAGTGAAAGTACGTTCACCAGATGGAGACACGGAATACTTCGACATAGTTGCAGGAGTACTACAAGGAGACACACTAGCCCCGTACCTCTTTATCATCTGTCTAGACTATGTGCTTAGAACTTCGATCGACAAAATCAGAGAAAATGGCTTCCAGCTGACTAAGAGAAGAAGCAAAAGGTACCCCGCAAAAACAATCACGGACGCCGACTACGCTGATGACTTGGTGTTACTAGCGAATACGCCTAATCAAGCAGAGACACTGCTGCATAGTCTGGAACGAGCCGCAGCTGGCATTGGCCTCCATGTCAATGCAAACAAAATGGAATATATGTGTTACAACCAAACGGGCAACATTGCCACACTAGACGGAGCCTCTCTGAAACTAGTCGACAAATTCACCTACCTAGGAAGCAGCGTCTCATCAACCGAGAAAGACATCGACACACGACTGACGAAGGCATGGACAGCTATCGATAGGCTCTCGATCATATGGAAGTCGGACCTAACTGATAAAATGAAACGCAGTTTCTTCCAGGCAGCAGTTGTGTCGATACTGCTATATGGATGCACCACATGGACGCTTACGAAGCGGCTGGAGAGGAGGCTGGACGGAAATTATACAAGAATGTTGAGAGCAGTATTAAACAAGTCCTGGCGACAACACCCCACGAGACTCCAACTATACGGACACTTGCCCCCCATCACGAAAACTATACAAGTTCGACGAACCAGACACGCAGGACACTGCTGGAGAAGCAAGGATGAGCTCATAAGCGATGTACTCCTGTGGACCCCCACACATGGATGTGCAAGAGTGGGACGACCAGCACGAACTTACATACAGCAGCTATGTGAGGACACGGGATGTAACCCTGAAGACCTGCCGGAGGCGATGAATGATAGGGAGAAATGGCGAGAGACGGTCAGGGATATCCGCGCAGGCGGCGCGACATGATGATGATGATGATTTAGTCCTTGGCTCCAGTGGCCATCGAGGTGGTATTTGTTTAGCTTCTCATTGTGTGTTACAAGGCTCGTAGTCCAGACAGCTTAAAAAATGCCTTGAGCCTCGTTTGCATTTCACTAAGGTGCTAGGTGATAAACAAAGCCCTGTCGGGGCAGGTAAGAGTGTGAGGGGATGGCCCCCTAAGGTCCAAGGAGAGTTGGTCTTAGTCAAAGGATATGAATTACGGCTTACCAGTACCCATGTCAGGGAGCCTCAACCGACTGCCTCCAAAGCCAAGATGACCCGACCTTATCCGTGTACCACCGAACATGACCAGCTGATGCGTGTTCCAGCCCAGCGGGCCAGACTTAGATAGTCAGCACAGGGGAAGGAGTCAAGTGAGTAGACGCGGTGCAATATC
Organism: Sepioteuthis lessoniana; assembly: GCA_963585895.1. Lineage (NCBI taxonomy): Eukaryota > Metazoa > Mollusca > Cephalopoda > Myopsida > Loliginidae > Sepioteuthis > Sepioteuthis lessoniana. Next base: position 25,104,508 of record OY757925.1, on the reverse strand, counting down.
ACACAACCCTTTGACACTAGCCCCATGACCACCTGCTGAATATATCCTATTTTAGATAGTCAAGAGCAGTCAGGTTAAAAGTAACTTCCGGTAACGGAAAAGGTAAGGATTAACTTCTAATTACGACATTATCATATTTTGATAAACATGATTCTTGACCAATTCAGCAACAACAACACACTGAAAAAGAAAAGAATAACAATCAATAATGATTATAAACTGAACAATCAACCTATGTTCTAAACTTTTCAGTCCACCAAGAAAAGAATACAGAAGTCTGTATCACCAAGATTAAAAAACCCAAATATGCAGAGAACACATTTATAATGCACACAATGCAAAATTTAGCAAACGTTCGTACACATATCCGAATAAAGGAGACGTTGAAATTGAACTGGTTTCGCATTCATCTTCACCATCACTGGTAAGTGACAGCTTACTGTCACGCACCATTTCTGGGAGAATCCACCCTACTTACAAGGCATTCTGTTCGTTGTTGCCACAGGAGATACAGTTTTAATTTTTTCAAAGGAGTACCTGTGTAGGGAACGAATAAATTTTTTTTTTTAAATTTAAATTGAATTAAAAAAAAAAGAAACTATTAAATTTGCAGAAACTCCCAGAGTTCCCTGACAGGAAAAAGGGACGACGCATGCGTAAAGAAAAAAGCGACCTCCCGACAGGGAGAGCAGGCTCATTCTCTTTCTGGCAGTCACCGACGAATTGACAACACTATTGCTGACTGGTATCTGGGCGTCACGCATACGTCTTTGGACGAGACGTGGGTTTGCCCCTTTCACCCAGTAACAGCTCTCTCTCACTCTCTCAGTTAACAGTATGCCGAAATATAAAAGGCATCGAAATGGAACTACAAACTAAAACAACTGGACTTTGACAAACTTCCAAAAGACACCAACCCTTATGGAAGCTTTAGATACCAAATGACGACAAGCATATGCAAAAAGTGATTAACGTATTTTAGACACCTTAACTGGGGGATTCAACCATTTCAGTTGTATTCAGGGAAAACTCTTTCACCCATGGAATGGTTGTTGAACCCAGAAAAATATAAAAGAAACGTCTTCGTCTCCTATCTTTTGCTGACTTTTTTTCTTTTGGGGCCTTTCTTATTCAAGGAGTTACACCAACTAGCCAATGTGGGGTAAAATGAAATAACCTCATAATGGAGTCAGATATCAAACGGCAACATAGCCTTGCCCTTAACCATTACTGACACCCATACCTGAATAACGCAATGATCCTACCTATATTTCTTTTATTTCAGTGAATAACGTAAAAATAGAATCCTCAAGACAAACTGTGTTAACTTGAGCGATAAAGAACTTGTGTAGAGAATTTACCGGAACATTTATAGTGGCTACAAAACCTTGTATCGTATCGTATGTAAATTAAATGTATTCATAAAAGCAGTAACCGATGTCAACCTAATGCTATTAGCCAGAAAGCATCTACTCTGCGAGATATGCACATCGCAACACTTTTGATATGACTTTCTAAATCATTTCGGATTGATGAAGGATTTTAAAAACAAGGTAATTGATACAACTACCAAAAGACAATCCAACGCTGAACAATCGACCTTTGTTCTAAATGTTTCAGTTCACCAGGATAAGAATATGGAAGGGACTTTACAAAAATTGATGGAAAAATATCCAAACCTGATTTCTCCCATTAGGACGCGAACACAAAAAAGCCTAAAGCAATCCTCCCACATTAAAATTTTTTTAAAAAGACAATTATCATTGAAATTTGATATAGCCAAGAGAAAATATAAAGTTTCAACGGGCCAGTATAATCTCTCCCTCCAAGTCAGAATGGAGTCCAGTATTATATACGGTACATACATTTGTTACGGAGGCCGATAAATATACCGGTCCCCGCGAACTTTTGAAATATAAGTGATTGACAACGAACTAGGCAAGAATGACAAAACAAGGATGTTGCTTCGAAAGGCCAAACTTTATTATGGCGAATCGTAAATCGGAATAGCGTACAGCGAACAGTCGCCGCGGCTGGATGATGTTCGTTGGAGCAGGATCTAGTCGCTGGTGCAGGTCTAGATAGCTGGTACAATACTGGTAGTCGTTGGATGGGTGGTCGCTGGTGCAGGACTGGTATCTGTGTGACAGAGAGACCCCCCCAGATTAATTGTTTAATTAACGATTCTAAGGGATTAGAACGAATTTGTTAATTAAATGGACGAAAGGGTGGATTTGGAAATAAGTTGTCCTAAGATTGACGGATAGATTCGTCGTGTGGATCTTGCAACAAAAGAGGTAATGAAATCTGTGTGACCTAGATAGGGAAAAGTTCAAATCAGGGACGAGAGAGAGCATAAGTGTATTTTTCCCATTTCAAGTGTCACTTGACTGGGGAAACCAGCAGGGCGACTGAGATTCATTTTTTAGTACCTCTTAAAAACAATGACTACCAGTAGAATCTGAAAATTCGGTTAGCCTGGCAATTTACATATCCTTATTCATGGGCATGTCCCAAAATTGTCGACAGCCCACCCCCTATTTATATAAGCAGTGCGCAGCGCCCATAGAGGAATAGAGATCAGATCAAGGAAGACGATAGATGAGAGACAGAGAGAGAGGAATCGGAAATCGAGAATAGTTCAGAATTGAAGATGGTCCCAGAGTTGCGGGCGAAGTCAAGATTTGTCCAGAACTGAGAGTTCGAAGCAAAAGCCGAGACGAACAAATATTTTTATTAAGATAACCGAGAAACGATAGTCGCCTCCCTTCTTCTGTTTGATCTTTCACATTCCCATACGAACGAATAAGTTTCGTATGACCTTTTACCTTCTTTTTCTATTCTACGCATTTCTGTAAATACGTATATAGCTAGATAAAAACAATAGCTTTGAGAAAATTGTATTATACAAAAATCGAAATCATTGTTTTATTTCTTTTTGTGTATTTTTGTGAACTGCAACAGGAACCAATTTCTCTCCAAACAGCGATTTTACTTCGGCGTGGATTCCAACCGAATCTAGATCGACTCCCACATTGGAAATGGTCAGAGGTCGCTAAAACACCGCTATTTGTATTAAAAATTCACAACGTGGCGAATGGAGGCAGTTATCTAAGATTAACAAGGAAAGCCGAGGGATCTGAGTTCAGCGAAAACTCTCCGGCTAAGCCAGACGCATCGGCCAAGGCTGGATTCCCAGCGTCAGACTGCTGATACAGGAAGGTTGTCGCTTCAACTGGTGCAAGAAGGTGGTCGCTGGTTCAGGACTGGTAGCTGCTGGTAGTTGTTGGTGCAAGAAGGTGGTCGCTGGTGCAGGACTGGTAGCTGCTGGTATCTGCTGGTGCCGTCTCAGAGGGTATTAGGTTAGACTTTCTGAATTAGACCTGAAAAGGTCTGTTAGGTTGAGAGGCTGGTAGTCGTGTCTGCCGCATTGTGCCGTCTCAGGAGGTGTTTGAATAGATTTTCTGAGTAGACCTGAAAAGGGCTTTTTAGCAGAGAGGCTGGCAATGTTCCTGCGTCGTTTGCGGCTGGTTGTATTGCTGCGTCGTCTGCTGGCTGGAATCAGGACGTCGGCTTTAGGGGAAACCTTGAGCAGTGCCTCATGGGCAGCTGCAGCTGATTAGGCTTCGGTCGTCGAGAGACCAGGGGAGAATTGGATTTCTCCCACACCCTTGGCTGACGTCCAGTCAAACTGATTTATTTCTCAAAACATGAAAGGAATACATGCTTTAAGTGGGCACAAGGCCCAAAAAGTTAGGGGAAAGGGGGGGCGAAAACAGTATTATTCTATGGAGCCCTAATAAGTCACACTCATCGCACACAATCATCATCCAACCATTTTATACAATGGATTCATTCTTACATCACCAGGCGCGCAACAATTACCAAAATACAACATTCGCTTAATGAAAACCCTACTGAAAACCCTGATGAAGTGAAATGACATATTTACAATTTGGAAGAGACATGATGAGGGATTGGAGAAAAGCCCCAAGTGAACAAAAAATAAACCCCCGTTTGATTTCCCTCCCATCCCTGCTTCTATGATGTGTACAGTCGACTGTTTTTCGGTATTTAGAGTAGACCGAAAACAAGCCGAGCTATCCCTATCGGGGAAGGGGCCAAAAAACTAATCGGGGTAAAAGAACAAACGGGAAAGGGTGAGGACAGGAAAGGGGACAACATGAAATACAGTAATGTGCGATCAAGATCTTCAAAAGAACTGGGGGCTGACGAATGGTGAGGGGAGAAAAAAGAAATAGGGGATGGGGAGGATCTCGAAAAAACTAACATCTAACCGATAACATCACACCTCACACAACTAATTCAGGGGTCCTGAGGTATAAGAAGTACTTAAGTTCCTATTTACCCGGGGTGGGGTCACAAGGGACCCAGACCATCGTCGCCATGCGCTGGAAGAGGTGGATCTCAGCACACACCTATCCGGGGAGTTAACGCATTCGATGTACCTCACGCATAAATGCGCTGCATTTCACAGCTTCGTTCGAAATTCTTTTTACCCTATTTCTAACTACGAAGCCCTTGTCTCTCCACAGCAGTACCGGGCAATGAACCGCAGCTATCCGAAACTCGAAGGTTTTCACGGCAACATCAGCCCCCACCAGCCGGCCCCCGTCATCTGCAAAGACAAGATTGATTATCGCATCAAGGCTTCGTCCAACTAGCTGAGTGACTCTTGCGCCATAGCGGCTGCCGAATGCTGAGGAGACCACAAAGTTGCCCTCCAGCACCCGACAGTCCGCCTCGCAAATGAATTGCGTCTCTTGCACTGCAACAACTTTTACACAGAGGTTCGAGAGTTCAGTAAGCAAGCGCGTTCAATTGCTTGAATCCCTCAATCCCCTCGCATTCAAACTGACAATGTTTATTGCCATACTGACCCACTTACCAACTCAGTGTCGACGATGGGCCGGAAATCCTCGGGGGTGAGGATGCCGATGGTCTATCTCAAGGAGCCGATGCCGAGTTCAGTAGTTACTCGGCCATCCCTGGACAATCCGTCAACATCAAGCGGGAACAACACTTTTAAGGATTTGTAAAGAGAGGGATGAACGTAAATAGGGACCCTCCCTGCACAGTTGTTTAACATTTGGTTTAGTGAGGGGTGCTGCAACTCCGCAAACCTCACGCCCGTATCAGTATGGATGACCGTCTCTAGGAACTTCTATACGCCCCGGGTATGCTCGCCAGCTGAACGGACGAAGGTGGTCACCATGGATGCACTCCTAAAGCTAACTAGATTAAAAGTCTTTTTCTTGTGTATTTTTTCGAGATCCAGCTGCGGCTTCAGTGCCTTTCGAAGCTGGAAGTCCCCAGTTGCTTCTGGCTCTACTGAGCATAGAGCGGCTGCCTTCTTGATTTGTTCGTTGCTGATATCTGGTGAGCTGGACTTGGCCTTTCGCCGGGTTGATTTATGCATGGTACTTTGGGAGGGGAGTCTCACCTCGGACTTAACCTGAGAGCGACCCTTAAACAGTTTCGGAGAGGAGAAGGAGGAGAGGTTGAGTGAAGGGAGAGATGGAGTGTGAAGGGGACCCATTTGTGGGTCACGCTCTAGGGATTGTTCTCGAATTCTTTGCTGGGGAAGTTGATGGGAAGGTTGATATTGAGGAGGTTGTTGTTGGGAGGTCCATTTGGGGAGGATGATATTGGGGAGGTTGTAGGGGAGGTTGCTGTAGGGGAAGCTGCTCTGGAGGAGGTTGATGTTGGGCAGGTTGTTGGGGAAGTGCATTAGATAGGCCTTCCAAAGGGTCTTCATGGGGAGATGCGCTAGAGCACATATTTTTGGAGGCCCCTTCTCCGTTGTCCCTTCTCCTCTTCAAGTTGATGATGGTATCCATGGGTGTCTCCTGTGCTGGTGTCTTCTGTACTGGTTTTGGCTTGCTCTTCTTTTTTGCAGAGGTCTTGGTTACTGATGAAACTTGTGTCGCTGATGTTGGTTCTGATGATTTTGAAACTGAAACTGAAACTGGTTCTGGTATTGGTATTAATGGTGCTGGTTCTGATGTAGGTTCTGGTACTAAGGCTGGTTCTGGGTCCTTTTTAGGAGAGGCAGTGGCTGAACTGGCTTCCCCTGCTTTTGGGGGGTTTCTTTTTTCCGGGTTACTTCGGTCCAGCCTACATCAGTTTTGGGACAATCGTTGGTTTTGGACTGGACCTAACCCGGATCTTTTCCTTTCGTCTCCTTGGTTGGCTGCTCACTGATGATGGTGGCTGTAATGGCTGTGGTGGCTGTGGTGGCTGTGGTGGTTGTAGCATTCTGCTGGTCTTCGGGGGGCAGAATTTGGCAATGTGACCAAGCTCTTTGTAGCCCCAACAGCCCGGTCGTCTGCTTTCTAACACCACCATCATTTGCCTCTCTCTACCGATGATCGTCTCAGGGATGGCCTGGAAACCCTCCCTTGTTAAACATAGCCGGAATGTGTAGTCCTCGTCGGCCGTCCCGGTGGTAGAACTGAGAAGGATTGTTTCCTCAACGCGGCCATATGCGCTGTGGAAAGAGGCTAAAACTTCTCCAGTGATAAATGCTGGGACATTACACACAGTCACAGGAATCCTACGGGTCCCCATATATCCCGGCTACAGCCGGAAGAACTTGGTAGTAATACTACTCGCAGCAGCTTTGGCAGCCTGCTCTTCTGAGGGTAGCAGGACGTCCCACGTCGCAAAACTCCAACAACAGTACTGGCAAGAGACGCCCGCTTTTCAAAGTAGCTCCTCAAAACCCTCTTTCTTAAGTCCAACCAGCCGTCTCGTCTAGATATCAGTCACGACCAGCGAGAGAATCTGGGGCTCAGTTTTCTGGACGATTTCAGGGATGGGCAAGATTTCATTGCCTTTGAAGTATTCGGCATACTTGCCCACCCTGTCCTTTTCGTAATCTTCGGGATCTCTCTGCTGGACCTTCCACGGCGATTTGGTTGTTGGGCTCTTAGACTTTTGCCTGGGCTGGATTGACCTTGCTGACTCTAAGGGGACCGGTAGTGATGACCAATTGGACTCAATCAGATTAGTTAACGGGGTATTTTGAGATTGGGTCCCCGGTTCCCCTCGTTCTTTCGACTGCCTTGGGAGGGCTTCATTTGTGCTGACAAAGGGTGAGACTTCTTCAGAAAGGGAAGAACCCACCATGATTGCAAGTTAGCAATCAGGAGGGTAGACGTAGCTTCTAGGTAGGGACCCTAACTAGATGCAAAAAAGAAGAAAAACCTATGAAAAGAAAAAGAGAGGTTGAATCTACTAGCTACTAGTCGCGAGGTTACTTGTATCTTTATGCTGAATATTCGCGACCAGGAAACTGGGGACAGCGCCCAGCAACTGGAGCTTAGGAAGGGAAGTAGGGAGCAACTAGCGTCCAGTTGCCAGACAAAAATAAGGTGGCAGTAACTCAATACCGATCCACAACATGCAAGACATATAAACAATCAAGACAAAATATCAAGACAAAAATCAAGATCAAGACAAAAATTCAGACAAAATCAAGAGCAATACAAAATCAATATCAATTCAAAAATATGAAAAGAAACATTTAACAAACAATGAAAGCGTTCAAATAAACAACAAAGCCGTTCAAAGGATAAGAGTTTGCGTTAGAGTTGAAAAAAACTCTAAGGATAGGCAAACTCTGATTTGACCCGGTTTGATACAGCTGCTTTTATATCTACTGTGCGCTACTACGCTATCGGGTCTAAGTAGAATGACTTGGCTTATTATTACTAAATAATGGTGAGAAACTTCATTCTACTTCGACCATGTTTTTTTATAACTACCTATTTTGTCCATTAGTTTAGGACTGTCCTGAGAAAGACAGGCAGAATTTAATATTTTAAAAAGACCTCCTGTGCGGAGCGATTTGGTTCCTTAACGACTCGTTCCTAAATACTATTGGCTGACTACATCAGTGACTCATCCCTTCTTGGAAGTAGGGTTTGTTTATTTTATTTTGTTTGGTTTATGACTACGATACGTTAAACTGTTCCAAATTCCTTAGCAACGAAACATCAGGGGAAAAGAATTTTCTTTAAAATAGATTTATCTTCAGTATATCACTAAATATCAGTACACTCAGACGATATATGTAAAACTGCAATTCTTAAGGAATTTGATTTCAGGATAATTTATATACCTTTATTACTTTTCGGATTAAGAAATGCATCAAACACTTTTCAGCGAATAATGAATAATTTTTTTCGTGATTTCTACTGCCTATCTCTGACATTCTAATATACTTAAAAGACTAGGAAGCCCATTCCAAATTGCTTGATCAAGTGTTTCAAAAACTGCATGAATACGGTCTTAAAATCTTTATTTCAAAATGCTTTTTCAGTTCTGTCGACCTTGACTTCTTTTGATTTAATATTTCTAGCGAAGAAATCAGACCTAATGCTTACAAAGCTTCATGGCCTTAACAATTTTCCCTCTCCCAATGATTCAGTCATGGCGACCATTTTTTATATGGTCATGTCGTGACCCGCCTAAAAACGTAAACAAACCGGATCACTCAAACCTTAAACATTACATCCGGCAACGACCGGATGTAAAACCTTATATAACGCTGACCTGCCGTTACAACTAACAGAAAAAGGGAATAAATGACATTTACATCATTAATAGGGCTCCTCTGTCAAAAGTAACTCTATCAAAATAAAGTGAATTATCTTCGGAAGCCTATCCCGGGCTAAAGAAGAACTGTACTTCCACTCCGATTTTTTCAAAGAAGAATTTTACGCTTAGACATCCCTGTTACTGCTCCTGCTGGATATCAATAAGCCTTTTTTCGACGGTCGACGGCGCGTTTTTCATAACGAAGTTCTCAAGGTTGAACCCTACATCTTGTGGTCGTATTCGCCTTACTTCCAAGGCTGAATCCCATATCTCGCGGTCTCATTCGCCTTACTTCCGAGACTGAATCCCACATCTCGGGGTCGCATTCGCATTCCATCACCTAGATATGCCAAAAGGTCCTTTTAAGGGCCATTAGAGGTCTCCTTCTGTGGGTTGGAGTATCTCTGACGCTCTTTACGGACTCGTCGAAATAGACGGCCAGGAGGCAAACACAAAGAGGACTCTAAAACTATCCGGTCTTAATCATTCGGTCAGTTCCGTTGTCCGTTCGTCCGATTGGCTGCGCAGCGCTAAAGTACGGGTTAGCTAAGATGCTGCAAATCTTAGCCGCGGCTTCCTGGTCTGTTTGCTCGATACATTAGCCCAGCTGCGCAGCGCTAAAGCACGGGTTAGCTTTAGCTGTCGGTTCCCTCGTCCGTTCGAGTGCCTTAAAGCAAAGCAAAGGCACGACCATTTTGGTACTATCAACTTCGACTTTGACTAACACCAGCTATTGGCTTCGATCTTCTAGCTACCGCTCTACGACTTCGATCAACACTAGCTACTCGCTTCGATCATCCAGCTACTTCTCTACGACTTCGACCATACCAGCTACCGATAACAATAACTATCGCGAACTTTACATACGCCCTTGTAAATACGACAAATAAATTGTCATCTTTGTTATATTGTTACCTCACCTTTGTTTCCTTTATTGTCTTTTGACTGTCATTACTCGCACGCTTAACCTTATAAATCATTTGCGGGGTTGACGTGCTTATCGGCTCCGCAATTAAAGAAAACTGATCCAAAAATTGGGTGATTTAATTTCCACCTCATAGAATCTATTCGTCTGAATACCAATGCAAAACAGATTACATTAGTAACCGATGAATCTGTTTCATTCAAAGCTGTAAATGAAGCATTATCAAACATAACAGCTCTAGCTTTTCTGGATTCAAACATCAGGAACTACCAACTTACGACAGATAATTCCAATCACACGGTGAATGCCGCCTTACATCAGATGATAGATAACCTGTTCGAACCAGTTTCTTTTTTGGAAGTTGTCATAAACTCCACAAAATATTTTACCTTCGATCAAGAATTAAACACCTCAAAAAGCCAGGAATACACTTTTGTTAACTGATCATCAAATGCAGTGCCATTCCAAATTCTAAAATCGGATGGACAACAACGTCATCTCAGTTTAATATGTATGTCACTGACATATCTCACATAAAAAAGACTAGAAAGCATCGTAGCGGACAGTTTGTCAAGATTCGCAAATGCATTTGTCGCAGGACCGGTATATGTGAATGTGTCGATCCCGCGAATAGGTTGTTTAGATATTGTTTGATTGTGTGTTGATTGACAGAGGACTGAACTAAAGACCAGAGGATAAGTTTAGATTCGAATTTTATTGAGTGAATCTTAAACAATGGGGTGTATAGGTGTAGAAATCGCGGTTGTTGTATAAAATCGGTGTAGTCTCTGTTGAGTGTTGCATAAAGTCTTAGATTCTGCTGTCTATTATTTTATGTCGACAGCGCGTCAAGAGGGAGGGGCTAGGTTTATCGGGTCAGCTCCCTAAGGCCCAAGGCTGCCCGGCTGTCGCGTTGGCCCGGCGGTCGCGTTGACCAGGCGGGCGTGTAAACTTTTTGCTGTCTGTGTGTTTATATAGCGTTAGCCGCTACTACTCCGCAGGTTGAGGAAAGTATTTCTATTCACAGGGAGTCCCCTTATAAGATATAAGTGATAATGAATTGCTTCATTATACTTTGAAGAGGAACATTTAGATATATATTTTACCCTGTGGTAATAGTTTTGTCTCCAAAAACTGGCAGTTTTGTCTCCGAAAGCTGGCAGAAAAATAGTTCAGTTGTTGACCGAAGTTCACTCATGACGTATGTACGATGTTTTGTTGTCTGACGTCACGGGTAACCCAGCGTTTTTCTAAACATGATATTTTGGGTATTGTAGACGGGATGGTGACGATAGATTTATGCGACTTGCGGAAAATTGTGAAGCAGCAATGTATTGATGAAATAAATTAAAAATATAAAAATCCAATTGAAGCCTTACCACACCAATTGAAATCAAGTTGTATTATGCGACTTATCACATCCATTTCCACGCCCTTTCATGCCAAAATGCTCAGGAAATCAGAATTTAAGAATTTACATGAATTATCACACCCAGTGATATCGGCTTTATTACGCCTAATAAAATTATGATATCATGTGCCACAAATGAATGAAACTATTCAAAGATTCTGTAAAGAGTGTCAACATTGTCAACAAGCAAAAATTGCCAAGCATAATAAGAGTAAAATATATCTGTTCGAATTACCTTTAAACAGATTTCAAATGCTGCATGTTGGCGGATTCATTAACACCAGTTCAAAACCTGACGATCATTGATAGAAGTACAAAATGGAAAGAAGCGTCTTACCTAACGAAAATAACAATACAACGTGTTTCTATCCGCCTTTGTTAAAACCGGGATATCGATGTTTGCTGTACCTTTAATTGAAATTATTGACAGAGCGAGCCAATTTGAATCAGAATTCCTTTCAGACCAATTGAATAAAATCATAAGATAAAGAATAAGTCTCTGTCATTAATTGTTTATTTTATTGAAAAGTCTCTGAAACTGAATATCAGCAATCAGTCGTAAGTTGCCATTTTAGCGGTTACTGGAAAGAAAAATTAAGATATATATTGCGGATAAGTAAATTTTAACTTGCTGAAGGTGTGATTTGCAAATCTGAGATTTATATTTCTCTCATTTTAGATTAACGAAGACATTTCACCAACGAGTAAAAGTTCGGAGAAAATTTTTAATTGTCAAGTCATACAATTTTCAAAGAAAATATTTAATTCAACATTACTCATTAGATCAAGCCCATTTTTTTCTTTGCATCATATGGAGTTAAGTAATCCATAATATTATCTGAAAAAAAAAATTAAGGAACAAGAAGCAGTCTGGAAGGGGTGTGTGTTTATTCTGAGACTCCGTCAAACGTGGATAAAAAAAGTAATGTTACAGCGGCGGACGCCATATAAACACTGCAGGCAGCAACCAAAAAATCGAGCAGCCGGTTTTTCCCAGAGTTTGGCTTTCAGATGGTGGTATAACATTGCACTGCGTCTGCTCGCTAAATTCCTTTCTCTATGTTGGCCGTGTCTCCTTGACTGCTCGACAGGGTCAGTTGCCTGACGCAGGTACCGAGGAGAACTCACGTCACACGGCTGATAGCTGCAACCTTGAGCCTCAGGGGGCCGTCTTACGAGGTTCTAAACCTCTGCTGAGAGGTTGGATTTATCGCCTGGTGCCTGAGACACTCCTCTTTAGGGAAATGTCATCGGGGTTCCAGGCTTTTTTGGAACCGCCGGGCGAGTGTAGGTTTTGTCCCTGCGCCCGAATCCTCGTTGAAAAAGCCCTTGTGTCGTACGCGTCCAGTTGGTGAGACGTACGACAAATACCGGCAGCCGGTCTTTCGCAGAGTTTGTTTTTAGAGCGTAGTATGACATTGCACTGCGTTTTCTCGCTCGATTCCTTTCTCCGTGTTGGCCACATCTGCTTGGCCACTGGATTGTGATGCATTTCGGCTGGCCGTGTTCGCTGGTACACGGATCGGGTCGGGTGTGTCTTGGCTTGGTGGAAGTTGGTTGAGGCTTGCCTGACGCGGGTGCCAAGAGGCCTAGTATTCGCGTCTCGCGGTTGATACCTTGAGCCTCAGGAGGGACTGCGATTATCGCCTGGCACCTGAGGCGCCCATCTAGGGAAATGTTGACGAAGCTCAAGGTATTTTTGGAACCGCTGGGCGCGTGTAGGTTTCGACCCAGCGTCCGGACCCAACTTAAAAAGGCCTTTTACCATTCTCCGGCTGGTGGGACGTACGACAAATACCAGCAAGCGACCGGGCTAGTTTGAGCCCAGAGGAGAGGTAGGATCTGTTCCTCTCCTTGCAGCATCAAGTCTACGTCCTCACCTCTAAACCAACGTAGGGTCCTTACCACCAGCCAAAGCAGACGACAGGGAATCCAACCAAATACAACTACGGACCCGCGGACATAGTCAACAAACCAATAACTGTTGTTCTCTCATTCAGACAGCCCTTTTCAGAGCTAACTTTAGAAAGTCTCCTGAGACCGCCTTGGATCTCCTCGCTACACCTTTTGGCAGATACCACGTGACGACGACGCAGCCTGCACTAATTGTAGACCACCTCCAGCTTAACCCAGCAGCCGTTCCTGCACAACAGCACTTGCAGCCCTGGTCCACAAGCGACCTCATCGACACACCCCGAAGATTGAATAAACCGGAACATCGATCAATGCGTCCACATCATCGACCGTTTCCAGCAACATCTAAGACCTGACCATACAGCTACACCTACAATCTGCACCAAGCATAGAGATCATCCTCACCTTCTAGAGGCGCTGTTGCCACAAACTATCAGACGAAGACTTTCTACAACACCGACTTTTATCACCCAACAGAGACTACACCGATGTGATACAACAACTGCGAGTCTACACCCATAAACCTTTCGTGTACGATTCGCTCAATAAAACCTGATATTTAAACTTATCCACTTGTCTCTGTCATTTGTCCAGTTCTCTGTCAATCAACACACAACTTATAACTGTTTGCGGGATCGATGCATTCATTCCCACGACACCAATAAATAAATAATCTCGAATACTTATAAATAAAACTAACAGAGGAAAATATAAGTTACAGAGAAGTTAGAAGGATTAGGAATAATTACTTTACTCGAAAGAACATTAAGATATGATTTAATTAAAATCTTCAAAATAAGTCAAGGATGAATATTTTCTTAAATATTTCTTCTCCAACTGGAAATTTACTGTCAAGGTAAATTTCAAAAACTAAGTCTACTGACCAATTAGATTTTTTTACTAAAAAAGTAATATATTTTTGGAACAAATTGCCTGATCAAATCAAGAACAGCAATAGCGTAAAAAATATTATTATTGAATTAGATGAATTCAGAAATAATGGTAAAAAAAACAAGTTAAGAGGGTATTTTGGGAAACTATAGGATTAAGTATTTAACTGAATTTGAACTGCATACAGACACTGTATTTATGTTGTATATGTTCAGTGTAAAAGCTTTTTTTCCTTTTAAAGGTTGATGCGAGATGGTATTTACCACTTGTAACAACCGTTAAAAGAAAAGATGCCAGAGGCATAACAAACTTTTAGTTTGAATTTTTATACAAGGGAGAGCACTCTAATAAACTTTTGAATAATATTTCCCTTTAAATACTTTAGTACATGTTTAAATAATCGTAAACTTAGAAGAAAAGGAAATTCACTTTTCTTTTGATAGTTTACTCTAACGTAGACTTTTTTTTTTAATTATTTAAAAAATCGTATTTTTAGGTCAGGATTAATTTTTTTAGGTCAGGATTAAATTTTCTCAATTTGTGGCAAACTGATTGTCAATTAATTACCGTAATCATAAAAGATTCTGTCTCCATAAAAGTGTAGATAGATAGATAGATAGATAGATAGATAGATAGATAGATAGATCCCTTACAATTCAGTTGATGATTTTGTTCCCATAAAAATGCTTCTCCACAAATCTAATCAGAAATTTGCACAACAGAATATTAAAAATAATAGAATTTTAATGGAAATTTGTCTTTTATAATAATTAGCATTTGTGACAATAAGTTCGGCGTAAATTTTTGATTGAAAAGAGATACAATTTTCAGAGAAAATATTCAATTATACATTAATCATTAGGTTTATAGCTAGTTTTTCAAATTAATAATGTAAAAGAATTACATAGCATTCATTATCACTTCAGATTAAAAACCTGAATGTGCCAACAAAAACTGGTTTAAATTTGTTTTGTTTTTTTCGACACTTTACTGTAAAAACGTAATTAGAATTATAAAAAGAAATGTTATTTCTCAAATTTATTTTCTTTGCTTTCGTATAAAGATCATAGCCGAAATTATAAACAAAATAAGAATAGGAAAATAAGTTTTCATTGATATATAATTAGTCCGTTTTAAAAACAGCGTTTAATCTTCTCAGCAAATTAACATCAAAGTAAGCATCTGACGAAAATGATTTAATGTAATTTTTTTTTTTTTTTTTTTTTGTCCTTGTAAGTTCATAACAGTAGCGAAACTGTTAACTTTATAGACAATTGCATCTGTATTTATTCTACAAACTGTGTTTCTTTGACTAAATGATGTAGAATTTAAATAAAAATTTAAGGGTTCATGTTTCCATACATAAAAAAGCTTATTTTCAATTCTTAGATTGTTTTAAAGGGAAAATTATATATATAATAGTTGAAATAGTAAAAAAGTTAATTTTTTTTAGATATGATAAAATAAAAGAATGATATTTTATTTGTTATGCATTTTTATTGTAAAATATTTCATACCAATTAATATAAGAATGAATATGATAAATCAAATTGGTAAATTAAAAATCCTCATTTTCCTATTATATCTGTGAAAATGACGTCCGTTCGCTATGAATATCAAATGTCTTACAAAGTTACCGCCCTTGCAAATTGTGGCTACCTTGCGATTACTTCGAAGTTTCATTGGCATAATAGCGTACGGATCGAAATGATTAAAAAGGTTTCCGGTGCTACTTGGTGCTAAAGGCTTTAATTGGTATCAGTTGTTGTCCGGTGGTAATTCGTTTGACTTCGAATGCTTTTAAATATGACTTATTTTATGAGACCGTATATAAGCTCAGAATATTAAAAAAAATTGTCGAGTGGTATTGTAGGGAACGAATAAATAAATAAATAAAATTTCTAATTAAATTTTTAAAAAGCAGAAAAAAAGAAGAAGAAAACTATTAAATTTGCAGAAACACCCAGAGGTCTCTAACAGGAAAAGGGGATGACGAAAAAGAAAAAAGGCATCCTCTTGACAAAGGGAACCAGCTATTCTTTCTCTTTCAGGCAGTGACCAGCGTTTTGATAACACCGTTGCTTTCTGGTGTCTGGGCACCACACATACGTCTTTGGACGTAGCGTTGGTTAGCCCCTTTCACCCAGTAGCAGCTCTCTCTCCGTCAACATTATGCTGAAATATACAAGACCCACAACTGAACTATAAACTAACCATTACCGAACTTTGACAAACTTCCAAAAGGAAACTAACCCTTATGGAAGCCCGAAATACCAAATGCTGACACATACATACATGAAAACGATTAACGTATCTTTGACACCTTAAATGGGGGATTCAACCATTTATATGTATTCAGGAAAAACTCACTCATCCATGGAATGGTTGTTGAACCCAGTCAATAAAGGAAAGTATAAAAGAAACGTCTTCGTCTCTTATCTGTTGCTGTCTTTTCTTTTGTATAATTCTTTTGGGACTTCCTTGGGCCAGGCATTACACCGACTAACCAACGTGGGGGTAAAATAAAATAACCAAATTATGGAGTCAGATATCTAGATGGCAACACAGCCTTGCCCATTGCCCCTGACCTTTAAGCCTCAAACCCCACAGTATCTTATAACTCACCAAATGTTCTTCCCAACAACAAAGGCCAATGTTAGTCATCAAATAAGCAGATATTGTTTTAAAACTTTTCAGGGTTTTACGAGTTCCCAACTGAACACTTTTGAAAACATTTTGGTTTTTACAACGACTGACACTTTTGTAAACATTCAAAGCCTTTTGCTTTAGTTGTGTTAGTACACATGGTTAGATGTATTTGTGTGCGTTTAATTATGGGTGTAGGGTTATATGTCCATATAAGGGTAGGCAAAATGATATAGATGTGTATATAAAGATGTAGTCGTAGATAATCCATATCAGAGTAGGCATGCATGTGGGTGTTGAGTGGACGACGATTAAAAGTTCAAAATCCGTTTTTATTTCCTTTGTTGGACACGGCATTTTAGCACTAATCGATAGATGATAGAAATTAGTCAATTAAGGACCAGCATAGGTGCTCGCGAGAATTTAACTCGAGGAGACGGGATCGGAAACAGTGGTCAGCGAAATTAGCTGTGAAGGCAGTCAGTTGGTTGGCATTGAACACAGATACGAGTTAGACGCGGGAGCTAGGAAGCAGTTTTGATGGAGTGACTATATTTAGCAGCACTGGCTATTTGGAGCTCACACCGAACGCCAGAAGGTGGCAGTGGGGCAGACCAGAGTTATAATAGACCGTCCATATTGCCTGGAGCTGTAACGCAGGGTTCGTTGCGAAGTGTCATAAGAAAGATGTCTTGAAATTGTCTTGTCTTAATGAGCGGCTACACAATGCAGAAATGTGCACGGAACAACAGCAACAATTTTTAATCGCAATTTTTTTTATTTATCTACAATAATAATATCAAGAATTCCGTCTAATACAAATAATTTGCACATAGTTTGGTTTCAAGTGTTCATATATCAAACTAATAATTTATACACAACTCTATGGTTTTGATACACCCCTTCGGTCGCCCCGAATACATCAACTTCTTAAAACCAATTCTATTCATGGCCCGTGATTCATCTAGTGGGTTCCGACAGGGGTATCACTCATTTCTTTACGGCCTCAAGAAATACAACCGAGTGAGTGGGAGAAAAAGAGGATAAACGAACAATATGGACTTATGTCAGCTCCAAGTGCAAGAAGGATAGTTTTGTGACACCTTGCATTCCTGTGGATCTGTAGACTATCACCGGCCAGTATTTTTCGCAAAATTTCTACAAAGCTACTGGGAATACCAACTCATCTTGACTGGTCTTCCCTCACTGCTTCCTTCTGCTGACCGTTGTCGACTCTGGACTGCTAACTTGACTGATCCCTTCTGCTGTCCGTTCTCGACTGCCTCTCTTCGCCAACTGACCCTCTCTGGGTTCCTTTGCCAACTCCCCTGGCTTCTCTTGGACCTGCCTTTCCTCCCCCACTTTCGGTCTCGTCAGAAATCTCGAGTCCAAGCCCTTTGTTTGGTTTCGCACCAAAACAGACAAAGGGGTCGTCTGCTTAGCGGACCACCCATATAGTGTCACATGGTTTCAAGTAATCATTCCTATTCAATAATAATCATTTTTTACATAGTATGTATCAAGTATTCCTATGTAATATTAATAATTTTAAACGGATCTATTTGACTTAAAGATAAGACTCAAACAGGCACAGTCACAGTGGACCTGGGTGTAACAGCAGTAAAGAATACTTCAGAATTGAACCCTCACCATCAGATATGTCATGCCCTGGATATCCGTCGACAGCAGATGTAGTAGGTGTCTTTTAAGCCCTGCCGACAGAGCGGGGTGCGTTAGAAATCACCTCCCGACAACACCTGAGATTTAAAAAAAAAACATTCTGTGCCTTACTAATTACCACCTGACAATGACTAATAAATTAAAACAACACCAACGATTTTTTAAAACATTTCGATCCATTCTCATTTACCCTCAGAGAACGTTTTATTAAAGGTTCTAAGTCTGACTAATGACCACCTGACAATATCTGAACCTGATGATAATCACCCGACGACACTGGACACTTTTTAAAACATTCTGAACCTTTCTAATTTCGATTAATAACGCCAGACAACTTTAAAAATCACCTATCTTTCTTTTCTCCGCTTCTATTCTGTCTGATGATGGTTTTTCCTTCGTCGTAAGTTCTAGCAATCTTCGCTATCGGATCAGCTCGAATTTAGAATATTTTGTCTGAAGAGCAGAAATTCTTAGGAGCTGTCGAAGGCGAAGTAGGTTTTTTTTTTGTTTTTGTTTTTTTAAAGACCGGTTGCCAAGACTAAATTTTCCAAGATGACTAGGATAAAGTTGCCAAGATTAGAGTTGTCAAGACTATTCTTGTCATCTATTTTATCCGTAGCCGTTAATGGTTGGGAAGAGAAGAGATGAATTAAGGCATTTATTAAGGACATTAAGTGAAACTCAGTTTCGTCTACAATTTAAACTTGGCTCGTTGAGTCTATTTGCTAAGACAACAACTGCTAAACTAGACTGAACCAAACTTGTTACCAATTGACAACAATGGCTGGCAATTCAGAGAGAGACACATTTTTGATTTTTAATAATTACCCTCTGATGACGCTGACAACTCTTTAAACATCCTGCCTTTCACTAATTACCAACTGACAACGCCTGACACTTTAAAAACATGGGTATTACTGATTTCGACACGGGAGAAAAACCCGACCATTTGTACCCAACCACGCTTGACACCTTTTTAAACATTCTTATACATAATAGTATGCTACCGACATTTACTGACACATCGAAATAGTCTGAACGCATGACACTTTTTAATAAGATTATTAATCTAATTAACACCCGACAACAAATGACATTTAAAAACATTCTAAGCATCATTGATAAGCGCCCGACAACATCTGACACATTTTCAACATTTTAATACTTACTAATCAACAACTGACATCGCCAGATAAACTTTAAACCATTTCAGCATTAGTTATTTGTTGAAAAGAGTAAATGAGTTACTTCATCAGTCAAAAAGAGTTAGAATGGTGGTTTTTTTTTTTTTTTTTTTTTTTTGCCGCGAAAGACGAAATGGGCGTGATTCGGATCGGGAGTCAAAGTGACAGCGTGTCATGTAGAAAAGAAAAAAAACGGTCGTTTTAGGTCCAGTTTTTCTCACGACAGGCCACAGTTGATTGACCAAAGAACCAAGCATATCAGCGCACAGGACCTGCCTAGTCGCCAGAGTCCAAGATTAAGGAGTTTTTTGTTCTTTTTATTTACAAAAATATATACATTGCAAGAATATATAATTTCTGTGGGACATAAGACCCTAGGTTTTGGTTCTTGAAATCTTCAGAGCGAGTTTGGTAAGAATCGTACATGGACGAGAATTGGTATTAGAGGGCGTGTTTATTCTTTTTTTTTTTTCTTTCGTACATGATTAATACTCAAAAACATCAGTCACCTTTTAAATTATACCAAGCCTTATTAATTATCACAAGCAAATTTTAATTCAAATACTGAGCCTTACGAACGGCAATGATAGATACCTACTAAATGCCGCCCAACAAACTTTTTAAATTCTATGATTTTCTTAATACTGTCATACAACTCCTACCACCTGTTAAAGTATTCTGTGTCTTCCTAATTAACTAATTTCAAAATATTCTGAGACTGACTAAATCTCACTTAACTGTTTCTTTGACCTTTGAAAGTACTCAGAACAATATTAATCGACCGACACTACTTGTTGCTTAAAAAACAGTTTGAATCCTATTAGTCACTACCCGACAACACCTGAAAGCATTATTACAATCTGTGTTTTATTAACAACTTCAAGCACATTCTGAACCCTTTTGATTCTTAACTTAAAGACATTTTATATCTTCCTAATTTTCAGCTAGAAAACACTTGATAGCTTTTTAAACAGTCACAGGTTTAAGACGCTTGAAATCTTAAAAAATCTTAAAAGTCTTACTAATAATCAATCAACACATTCAGAGTTTTACTAATTACTTCCCGACAACATCCGAGGCCTTTAAAAGTGTTCTAAGCTTATTAATTATCAATAACACCTGCCGGCAAATCTGTGCCATACCGATTGCCACCCGCCAACATCAGACAATTGTTAAAACATTCCGATCCTTATTGACAAGACACGAAGTCTTTAAATATCTTTACCCTTACTTTAACCACTCGACTTTTAATACTTTTAAAACTTCTAATTACCGCTCGAAAACAAGTGGAAAGTTTTGAACATTTTGATTCTTCCTGATTAGTGAATTTTGATCCTTATGGATTTAAGAATTAAAAAAATAAAAATAAAACCGAAAACGTAAAATGAGTTGTGATCTTCATTAATATTTCCATGTAAACGCCTTACATCTTTTAAAACCTTTTGTGCCTGACTAATTACTGCACATCCACGCTTTTCTTGTTTAAAACATTGCTAGCCTTAATAATTACCGCTTTTCCGACGAGCGGTGTCTTCTTTAACCGTGTTCTTGTTTTCTGATAAAAAAAACCCAAAAAAATCTCTGAACTTAGAGACGTGGGCCGCTCGTTAAACTGACCATGTACTGCATATTACAGCCGAAGGAGTGAAGGTGAATTCTACCTTACTAATTACAGCCCGGTCGATCATTTTTATTAGATACTGACCAGTTAGTCTTACTGAAAAAGAAAAGAAAAAAGTTACCGAGTGTGGTCTATCCTTCTTAGAAAGAGTTGACCTCTACAAGAAACCGTATTATAGAATAGGGAGCAGTTTTTGAAAAAACTAAAAATGTTATCGTAAAATGATTTATTCTTGTCTCCATTAAATAAAGTAATCACGAACACGATGTTTTTTTATTCAAGTAAAATTTTTATTTGGGCAAAATGTGACAAGTGAAACTCATAAAATGTGTTAGTTGTTTGCCTTGAAAAAATCTGGAAGTGGTGCGCATGATTAGTCAGTCATTCGTGACAAGGTAAATCGTTGAGAGACTTGGTAGAAGTTTTATTAAAAATAGTTTCTTTGTTAGATAAAATCATTTTTTTTTTTTTTTTGTAAACAGAAAGAAGAATCATTTTTGAGTCACTCCTTGGTGCATTTAGCATAACATTTCGACTTCGGCTTTCCTGTATTTAAGATATAATATTCTGAGATGAAACATTTTCATTCGTCAATACATTTTTCAAACAAGTGTGTTCATCTTTGTCATCCTTTAATCAAATTAATATATCATTAAAATTCTCATTATATATATATATCTTTTTATTTCAAAAACCGGTAACATTAGGATACTATTTACCAACCCCTCCGATCGGGCAGGATATGACACAAGGTCAATTTTTAAGCGGAGTTTAACAGGTTTGAATTCGGAGTTTTCCTTCTCCTAGACTAGTTGCCTAACCAAGGCTGAAGAACCTAGTCTGTCCTACTATTTACTCATAGCTGGAGGGAGAATAATTGGATTCATACCTTGCTGTGTGACATGCAATCAGTCTCGTCCAGGATTTGAACTCGTATCGCCGTGTCCATTTCCTACGACGATAACGACTACACCACGGTAACATTAGGATTATAAGTTTATTTCCATCCTGTTATAGGTATTTATAGGAATCAATAACATCAAAAATAAAAGGACTTCTTCAGATCTAATGGATAAAATGATTATATTCAGAATAGACACAGGAAGGAAGGGTGGGAGGGGGTAGAAGAGAGGTGAAGAGTTTCCTCCCCATTTCGCCAACTTCCGGGTTTTTATTTTTTCACTTTTTATCACCGGTTGGAATCACAGTAAATTAATTTTTTTAATTTTTAAATTCTGAATACATTTCTACTTAAAACTCCAGATTTAATAATAATCTAGGGAAGTACAACATTCCTTAATAACCTTACGTAAGGATACAGTAATACTTATCTTAAATTAAATTCAAAATTCAAAATTCAAATTTTAAAGTCAAAATCTATATTCGCGCCTATTAATTCAGTTACCCTTCCATTGTAAAGTACGTACATATCCCATGGAATATTCCCATCTTTTTATTTTATTTTATTTTATTTTATTTCATTCATTTCACCTCAAATCTTAAATTAATCCTATGTTTTGGTTGATTAAACATTATCTATGATAATTTGTCTATAGTTAAGATTTATTCCTATGTCTACATCTAGCTATTAATTCACATCGCCGATTTAATAATTTTTCAGGGTCTGGGTATATCATTATTTGTATTTTTTCTTCTAGGCACAGACTACATCTACTATCAAAGCATTTTGGAGTATTCGACTTTTTCAATATGAACCATTGAATCTCAGGGGTCAAACCTTTATTTTTCAAACTCCAAAAATGCTTAGATAGGGCAGTTTGGCTTTTCAGATGTTCATAGGAGAAAGAAAATTCATGATTAGCGTATCTAGATTTCCATTTCAAATTATTGCTCTGTGATGTCAGTTACATTGAGCTCTTTACCAGGAAAATTTAAATGTTCATAGTTGAATGATTTTTTGTCCTGACGGAATTATTCCCGACTCCGGTTTAACTGGGCTGAATAATATATATATATATATATATATATATATATATATATATATATAGTATATTAGAGATATATATCTAATTCATAGAATTTAGACTGCGACCCCTGGGTTTCATGGAGTTTTTTGCAAAACAACAATCATCAGGCAGTTAAGAAAATGAAATGAATCGAAAATCGAAAAAAAATACAGTCTAAATTTGATGAATTAAATATATATATCTAATATTTATTTATTTATTATTATTATTATTATTATTATTATTATTATTATTATTATCATTATTATTATTATTATTACATTCTATAATAGCTCTATCCTAGATATTGAGCACTCTCCATATTATATTGCACTTGGTTCGACACAAACCCACAAAGTAATTTTGGGACAACCAACATTGTTATAATATATATATATATATATATATATATATATATATATATATATATCGATGGCGGAAATCAATCTGACAGTATGTAGAAAATAGAAAAACAAAGTATTCCAAATGTGATGAATTTATCTGTGGTGTTAGATCGTTTGGGTTTTATTAAACCTTCATCAGGATTTTATGACAGAGAAGAATTGATGGATGTTTTTATTAATATCACGGGAGTTGAGAAAGTATATACAAAGAAAGGTTTATAACCATTCAGTAAGCGTTCTCTTTTTGAAAACTATTACGGGATTGGCACAGGCAATAATGTTTAAAATGTGTCGAATTTCTTGAAGATACAACAAAAGCATTAATTGTCAGAATTTCTGAGAAAAAGAAAAAAGAAAAGAAAGGAAAGGAAACAAACAGACCATATGTAAGTAAACTGGATACAAATCTTATTAATATTAAACATATGTATATTACATCTATATATTATTTGTTAAGCAGTACGATATATGTATATAAACCTAGATATTAGGATAATGCGAGAGGATAGAATTGGAATAAATTTAATTCATAGGTCTAAAGGAAGTGTAAATTTGATGGGAAGATGCATAATGAAAGTTTGATATAATGTAGCTATTACGAATACATCTTGCCAAGGAGATACTTAGCAACCTTAAAAAAAACCATCTTGAAACAATAATATTGTTATATTGCCTTTCAACAAAAGTGGTGGTGTTGTTGTCATGGATTCTACTGTCTATAGCCAGAAACTATTGGAATTACTCAATGATAATAACACTTATGGAGAGATCTCTCCACAAACTATTTTAAAAAATGCGAATAATTTTAATAAGAAATTAAGTAAATTTAGCGACCGTAATCGAAGGAGACCCGAAGGCTCCTTTTTCAATAGCTACTACACTGAGGTGTAGGAAAGGGCGCTACTCCTTTCCCCGCATTGTTCCACTTACTCTTCATCTGTGCCTTATAATTTTGAGTGTTAAGTAGTTCGGCATCAAGTACCATTTTTTGAGTCTTTGGCATGACTCGACCAGGGATTTGAGTTCCGGTCTCCCTGTATTACTATGCTTGTAACGCTACTTTATTGTGACCTTGGTTCCATGACTACTACATGCGTTTCCGGCTAGTTGATTTATCAACTCCCTCTGTGCCCACGTTGTGTTTGAAAGATCCACAGATGGGGGATGACACAATCTATCCGGAACTTCTGATGGTCAAGGTGGTTCGTTGCCTGGGTGTTGGCAACTCAAAGACAGGGAAAACTCTCCGTTAATAATAACAATTATTTATAGAACAACAATGGTCTAACAATAATGTATTCAATATATTCATTGAGAGAAATTGTCGCTTTTGCTGTGTTTGAGAGACAGACAATTGATGAATTTAGCTGGTGCAGTTTTTCTGTCATTCAATTTTTCGGAGAGTGAGGCTTTGCTGGAGAGGTTTTAGTTCTTGAAGAAAAAAATAATTCTCAAGCACAAAAAATAAATGAATAATGTCAAGCCAACACGGATTATAAATGTAACAGCTCTTTTTATTGTATCATTTTTGCATACAGCGCTTTTAACCCTTCTTAGTTGAGTGACATTGAAATCTGCTACGAATTGTCAGCGATCTTGTTGTAAATCAAGCCTTTCGTATTAAGAGTCTGGCAAAGTGTCTCAGGTTCAGTAGGTCTCGCAAAGTTTCGTAGATTCCAATAGTAACGGTGGCAGACTCTCTTAGTCAATTACATATTCCTACTCTCTCTGACTGGGGAGATGTCAAAATTTCTATCTTATGTTGAATCTGGTGTCCAACTCTCTCTCTCTCTCTCTCTCTCTCTCTCTCTCTCTCTCTCTCTCTCTCTTGTTTATAGACAGCGTTGGATAATCAGAGAAGTATGTCGTCAAATTTTCAGGTTTTCCATATTTCAGGGGCATTTCATCGAAGCATGCAGCTTTTCTGTTGTTTTTTCCTTTTCAATATTGCATCAAGTTTTTCATTCATAACCTGTCCTAGTTTGATATCTTGTAGGCCATGAATGATATTTTTGATAGGTTTGTCAGTGATTTCAGGAGGGTTTTCCAAGTAGATTCTTGAAATGTTCTTTCCACAAGTGAAGTCTTTCTTTTTTTTTTTTCTTGACAAGCAATTTTTATTTGCTTTCAGTTTAGTTTTAGAGCAATCTCGAGGTGCTCTTCCTTCCGCTCACTTCATTTACTGTCTACCAAGCTATTCGTGATGGTCTATCTTCTACTGAATTTCTGATTTTATCATTTGGCCTTGTTTTGTTTTGTTTTGTTTTTTTGTTTTTTTCGGGATTGTTAAGTTTCTATGCGTTGGCGTTGGGTTTCTTTTATTAAGTAAGGATGTTTTTTTTAAAGTTATTTTGTTTCTTGTCAACTACCAATGATCCCAATGGGACTCTACATTTTGCTCTTAGTTTGGTTGGTATGCACTCTACTACCGCTTGTAAATTGCAGGTAACAAAGTATGTTTTCCGAGTATGTCTTTCAGATGTATCTTAAAGAGTATCAATTTTTTTCTTACAGTCGTCGAATATTTATTGCTTATATTTCTATTGGTAAGTGAGGACTAATCATAACGTCTGGTTTTGACTGTTTCTTATTTCTGCGTAGGCTCAGGCGTACCTTTGCCGAGAGAATTCAAAGCTATATTTATCCACTTCTATCCACAGTTAGATTATATACTCATAAACTTCTTGTTTATTAACATATTATCTAGCTGTGTTTTAGTGTTATTCGTGTTGATATAAGTCCATACTTTTCCCTCGCTTTTTTCGAATCTAATGTTTAGATATGAAAGACTGTTCTCAGGAGAAAAATATGCTTGATATTCACTATTTCTTTTCAGCAATTTGTATTAGTCAAATTTGTAATTTTCATCCTTGCCTATTTGAGCGTTCATATGTCCACTGGTGATTAGAACGCTGTGTTTGTTTACAGCATCATACAGCACAATATAGACATTACATGCATACAAGAATGTTGATATTACCATAGACAACTACTATAAAACACTATGATATCGATAATGGTTGAATATTGGCATCTTCAAGGTAAAATTTCATCAATGCCATCATAGGAGGTGTAGGAATGCTTCGCCGCCTTCGTGCCTTAAAATACCTAAATAGCATCGAGAGAACATTATAGCAGGTGTGCAGCAAGGAGAAACATTAGCCCCATACCTGTGTATTATCTGCCTAGACTCCGTATTTAATGAAAGAAAACGGTTTCAAGCTGACAAAAGAAAGAAGCAGAA
This sequence comes from Sepioteuthis lessoniana, assembly GCA_963585895.1. Taxonomy (NCBI): domain Eukaryota; kingdom Metazoa; phylum Mollusca; class Cephalopoda; order Myopsida; family Loliginidae; genus Sepioteuthis; species Sepioteuthis lessoniana. The sequence continues at coordinate 25,077,996 of OY757925.1, read as the reverse complement.
GATACCCGGCACAAACTATTACGGACACAGACTATACCGATGACATGACGTTTATAGCAAATACACTCGTCCAAGCCGAATCACTGCTTCATATTCTGGAACAAGCAGCATGTATCATAGGCCTCCAAGTCAGCACAGACAAGACGGAATACATGTGATTTAATCAAACAGGCGACATCTCCACACTAAAGGGTGGTCCTCTGAAACTAGTGGACAAGTTCACCTACCTCGGAAACAGCGTTTCATCTACAGAGAATGATATCAACACCCGACTAGCAAAGACATGGACAGCTATCGATAGGCTATCGGTCATATGGAAGTCAGACCTTACTGATAAAATAAAAGGCAGTTTTTTTCCAAGCAGAGATCGTGTCGATACTGCTATATGGATGCACCAGATGGACGCTAACTAAACGTATGGAGAAAAAGCTTGAAGGCACTTACACAAGAATGCTGAGAGCTGTATTGAACAAGTCCTGGAGACAACACTCCACAAAACAGCTGCTGTACGGTCACCTACCACCCATCACCAAAACTGTTGCGTTTTGGTTAGTGAACGCTTGTAATATTAAATAAAGGACAAACCCCGATATGAAAGGGAATAGAGATACATTCTCGGGAAAAAGTATATACAATAGAGAGACTATTAGTAGATAAGAACATAGGATGAGTGAATACAGAATAAAGATATACTCCAACGATAGTATTGGCTTCCGTTATTACAGTAGCAAATAAGGTGATCTAATGCGATCTCCAGTCTCCAACGCTCTAATACTATTCCTATAAGAAGCTGCTCTTCATCTTCTAGTCTGTCCTAGTATTTATGGCGGATGGACTAGTTCCTTGTGTGGAAAAAGGTGGGAGGTGCCCAGCACCCCCCCTAAAATTGTTTTTCAATATTCTTGACTAGCTTTTTCTTTTTTGTGCATTTTAATATATCATAGAGATCTTGTAAATCGTCCTCCTCGATTTGTGGGGTTTCTGTTGGTTCATCGGTGATTCGTTTTTGTAATTGATTTATATGTCTTCTATAGATGAACTTCTTTCCCTGTACAGAATAAATCATGTTTCCGATACGATCCTTAATAGTTCCAGGTTTCCAGGTAGTCGTGTTATTTTTATAGTTTTTGTAGAATACTTTTTTCATTCGTATTGAATTTCCTTCTAGGAACAATGATGGCTGGAGTGTGACTTTTCTAGTTAGGAATAAGTTTATCAAATACGGATCTGATTTTTCTAGCAAACATGATTTCTGCAGGTGATAGAGTCGATGGTGCCGATTTGTTCGGAGTTATACAATATACTTGTAGAAAAAGTTGTAGAGCTTTTTTAGTCGGAGTTCCTATTGCTTTCTTTAACGCTCTTTTTAGTATATCAACAAATCTCTCGGCCAGGCCGTTTGATCGTGGGTGGTAAGGAGGGATTCTTATATGTTCAACTTGGAATGTTGAACAGAAATGTTCCAACTTCTTAGATGTGAACTGCGTTCCGTTATCGCTAACTATCGTATCTACGACACCGAATCTTGCAAACAATTCATGTAACCTGCTTACTGTGTTTGTTGATGTTGGCCGTTTCATTTGGAAGACTTCTGGCCATTTAGAATACCTGTCTACAATTACTAAGTTGTAAAATTTATCAATTGGACCAGCGAAATCTATGTGTATCCTCGACCATGGTCTATCTGTTTTGGGCCAAGGTTCTTGAGAGATTGGTGGAGACTTTGTTGCCAGAATACATCCTTTACATTTACTGACCATATCAGTGACGTCGGAGTCCATACCAGGCCAAAAAACGTAAGAACGTATGAGGCTCTTCATTCGATTTATTCTTGGATGACCAGTGTGGAAATCGTGAAGAATTCTTCTTTGAAGAGTTTTTGGTATTACGACTCTTTCACTGTATAATAATACATTATCACATAGTGAATAAGTCTCCTCAATTTTTGCGTTTGTCTCTATCACCTTTATTTCTTTAATGAAATTATCCCTTACTGCTTCTCTTTTTATTTCCTTAAGAGATACCGATAGTTCTCTAATTGTGTTGTTTAATGTATTCTCTACCTCATTTTCAGATCTGAGAGCTGCTATAACTGTCTTCAAAGGCTTCTGATGTCCTAGGAATGAGTCTCGATAATCCATCTGCATGCCCTATCTTATTTGTGGATAGATATTGAATCTGAAAATCATAGTTTAAAAGGATGGTTCCCCATCGAAGCAGTCTGTTAGCTGTATATGTTGAGAGTCCTTTCTTAGAACCAAAAATGGTTACGAGTGGTTTGTGGTCTGTTTGTAATGTAAACCGTTGTCCATGAATATATCTATTGAATTTTGTAACTGCGAATATTATGGCTAGAGCTTCTTTTTCGATTTGTGAATAATTGCGCTCTGCTGGAAGTAACGATCTGCTTGCGTGTGCTATAGGTCTGACTTTCCCATCTTTCCACTTGTGTAATATACATGTTCCTACGCCGTGTGTACTGGCGTCGCTAGCTACGATTATGTCAAGATTAGGATCGAAGTGTGTTAAGATTAAGTCAGATGTTAATTTTTCTTTAATCTCACGAAATGCTTGCTCGCATTCTTTCGTCCAAATCAATTTCTTTTCTTTATGTAGAAGTTCGTTAAGCGGTGCTCTTAAGTTGTGTAAGTAAGGTATAAATTCCTGATAGTAGCTTACTAAGCCTAAGAAGCTTTGTAATGATTTTACGTCTTTTGGTTTAGGCATGTCTTTGATTGCTGAAGCACGACTTTTGTCCGGTTTCTTGTCGTCCTTATTGATTACATGTCCTAAGTATTTAATTTCTTCCAGCAGGAAGTCACATTTATTTTCTTTGATCTTCAGCCCATAATTCCTAATTCGTTCAAAAAATTTTTTCAGAAAACTTTTGTGTTCTTCGATAGAATTACTTTTAACTAGAATGTCATCTCGGTATGCCGTTGTGAAATCTAGCCTAGCTATCATGGTGTCTATGATTTGCTGGAACACCGCCGGTGCAGTCTTAACGCCAAAAGGTAAGCGTTCATACTTGAACAAACCCCTATGAGTGCTAATACAGAGTAATTTCGAGCTTTCGTCATCTGTTGGTATTTGGTGATAGGCCTCACTAAGAACAATTTCCGAGAAGAGTCGACCGCCATTTAGTTTCGTGAATATTTCTTCTGGACTAAGTAGCGGATAATGATGATCTTCTATTGCGCTGTTTAAGCCTGTGGAAAAATCTGCACAGACACGTATTTCTTCTAATTTTTTCTTTACATATACTAGTTGATCACCGGCCAAGAACTGAAATGGTTTCGAAGAAGTTGATGTATTCGGGGGGCCGAGGCGGTATTGTCATAGTTGTAGCTAATTATACATAACGGGTTCGTAACGAAATGCAGCTTAATATTATTGCGGGGGAGTCTTCCGGGTGCAGTGATATGTTTATGCTGAAATGAATTATAAATAAAACTGAAATGAATTATAAATAAAAAGAAATAACAGGAGATTGAGTCGAAACAGATGTTGTTTTTTTGTGTATCATTTTTGGTAATGAGCAATGAGATGTTGTGTCGGTATTAATGTTTTTATGAGTACAGTGTATATCATTCTTTAATTGCTTGTCAGTCTTGAATTCCTCAGAGGATAAAACTTTGTTTATCACCGTGAAATTTTGAAACTGACATTTTTAGTTCGACGCGAAGAATTTAATGTCTATTTTCATCAACAACTGGACTACTACTAACTAATACTAGCTTTTCGGCGGTAGAATAAAAAAAAGTTATTTTTTAATTTATGACTCGCGTGGGTATTCTTCTATCTTTAGATTTGTTGATACACGTGGGTTGGGGATCGTTGTGGTTTCAACAAAAAACAAAAAGGTTAAATAGAAGACATTTGAATGTTGTTAAACACCCTTTGGACAACGTCAATATAAGTTTGGTAGTTTTGTGCAAAAAAGTTACCGGAAGATAAAACAAAACATGAATGCTGTCTTTGATAAAACTTGTTCCCAAGATAATATTTATCCAATACTTCACGTTGATGAAATGTGATACAAGGTCGGTTTAATATGGGAACTCCACATGGAGCAATCCTCCTTTAAGGTGTTGTAAAAATATGTTACTTTGCGCTTCAAGCACCAGGAAATAAATCCATCGATTTTCCGTTTGTTTACCAAAACTTTTACTGTCAAAATAACTTCCTCTGTGTGTGTGTGTGTGTGTGTGTGTGTGTGTGTGTGTGTGTGTGTGTGTGTGTGTGTGTGTGTGTGTGTGTACTTGAAAAAAAGCTATAGATTTTCAAGAATATGAAGATCAGAGAAACTTTTACAGTAGCACCATTCTCTTTCCCTCCCTAAGTCATATGACTGGATTTTTTTAAACAAAATATGACAGGATGTTTAAATTAGTTTGGATTATAAATGAAACAATGGGTGAAGACTCAAAACGTGTAAGTGGATACTAAATTAAATATGTATCGAACTTTTAAAGTTTGTTAACTTCGTTGATATGCAGAGAATTTTACTCGTTTCTAAATATTTTGAAACATCTCTGCCGTACTATCTAAGTAAAAAACATCTCTGCCGTACTATCCAAATAAAATTTAATTTTTTCCTTTTTATTTTTACACGCATGATGTAAACAAAAAAGTAACTCGCAGTCAATAAACAGTAAAAACAAATAAATTTCAACCTCTGACCGCAATTATTTTTTATCCTTTAAAAGAAAACGTTTTTTTAGATAAACGTCTTTTAACTTGTAACAGGTAAAAAATATCAAACTTTACATATTTTTTTCCATTAACTATTCTAATCTTCAAAAACGCTGTCACAGTAAGTGATTGAAAAACAAAAATCTTTTTATAATTTACTTTTTTACGGAAAATCAAATCATCAGAGAATTTTTGTCTTCGTTATGAGAATTCTTAAAATTTGGTTGGAGTGAAAATTAAAAATTGTTTTAAATTCTTCAAATAGCTAAATCCTCGTAGAATCAAATCATTTGAAACAGAATTTTTATTATCTATCTATTTATCTATCACATTTATTGGCATGAACGTAAGTTTAAATTAGTAATTATTTCAAAATAATTTCATTAACATCCTTTGAAACAATAAATACAGTCGTCAAAATCCTTGAAAGCAATCTCAGCTAGCTGGACAAGTATTCCAAACCCTAATGGATGCTCTATTAAAAATTTTTATTAGATTTTGACAAGCCACAAATAGATTACTTGTCAGTAGTTTGAATTTTTTCAAAATTCCTCTTGTGCATTTGAACTTATTAAATTTAGTATTAAAATTAAAATTCTTAATTCGTTACAGTTACAGTTACCTAGTCCTGCTTTTCAAAAGTTCACTTTATTTCATTCCGCTTCGCTTCTACAATAGATTTTCATTTGTATAAACTTTTGGTCACTTTTGGAAATGACGTAAAGTAAAGAAACAATTGCCATTGAGTTATATGGGAGCTTTTTAAGCGTTCCCATACCAAAATTAATGTCTCCTAGCCTCCATATCAATATATTATTGCTAATATTAGCACATTTTATCTTTTAATGTTGGCTTAATCTTAAGGACCCTGGGTACCCGTCTAAAAATTAAAAATGATGTAATCAGTTAACAGCTTGATTTGGTGTATTGGTATTTGGTATCAAACACAGACGGACATTACCATTCCATCCACAATCCAATCGACAAATTTAACGATTTGTGGATACCTTTAGGTGATCACTCCAAAAATTAAATGGAGTGACCGAAATATTGAAGACATATCTAACAAATTACAGAGTCATACCAAACACAAACATCCGAAAATGTAGCTCACCTACCGGAGCTCTGATGAACCGTTAAATTCGGTTATATGTTTACACCATACGTCTAAGTACACAAATTTCTGACCAGAGAAACACCACAATGGAACAACAATCCAAGCACCATTATAATGCAGTAAGCCATACTTTCAAACTGTGCCAATTTTAGTACGAGACTAACAAAATAGCACGAAGAAGCAGATATAAGATTACATTTTGGGCTAAATGGAAACCTTACGATGTCAGCATGCAAATCTTCTTCTTGGGTACGGCATGCAAACCACAACACAAAGGTTAGATCTTCCATTCAACATTTTGTTAGACACTTTTGATTTACGTTGGGGAAATGAGGGAACGTTCATGCAAAATAGCACAAGTGTGGAACATATACTTAAACCTAAAAGATGAAAAGTAGAACGTCAGTTCAACATTCTACCAAACAACTTCTAGTAAAATGGAAGTGAAAGCAGTGCCTGCATTTATTTAGCATTCTTGCAGGGTTATTATTATAACATCGTGGGATACGGTCAGGTGTATTGATTTTTAATGAAAACATGTCTAATTCCGGAGGCATTATCTGATAAAGGTTTTATCAGTGGTGCAAATCCAGTTCTTGTAGTTTTACTTCTATGGTCTTACATCTTTTATCTAATTGAAATCTTAATGTATGAATTGTCACTGTTAACATAGCATACGCATGCATCATTATTAGTTTTTTTATCTACTTAATGTTTAACGATGTCTCCACAGACCAACGAAACATACAAGCACTAAACCTAGTAGGTGAGAATTCTTAAGATATCCATTAAATAAAAAAGCTGATAACCTTAGCTTTGAAGGAATAACAATAAAAGTATGGGTAAAGGGACATTAATTAAACGAACTTCTCCATTTCCAAACGATCACTTTTCAGAAATATGGCGTAAATCTCTCTGGAACTTAAACAATTATTTTGAATAGCTCGATAACTCGCTGAGTGGCTTTGATATAACTGGTCAACTAGTCAGATAGAACCTTACTGCACAAGAGTGAATAGACATTCTCGCATAGGGTTACACAGACAACAGTGAAACGCTATTGATTGAACTTATATACTAATATATATTCATCAAGTTTTGTGCAGTCTTTTGGGCAAAACATCACCTTATCCAGGTCTATCGGTTCCACGTCAGTTCAAATTTGAAGCCCAGCAACTTTTGGCTTTTACCAAAGTTAAAATAATCATTGAAAAACAGTGGACAAGATTAAGGAGATAGTGACAAGGCATGTGATACCAACCCCAAAAGTGATTTTACTGCCGACCTAAGTGTAGTAGAGTTATTCAAAACTATCAGGGTTCCAAATATTCATAAAACGTCATGATTGCAGATACTGAATTGTTTAGGAATATACACGAAGCCAATTGTTCGACCCCACCCTTCTAGAGTCTAATCACCTCGTTAAGACGAGGGCCAAAGAGTATTCAAAACTGGAATATTATATACAGATGAGGGTAAATTGACGTTGGGTGACCCAGATAGTTGGTAAAACAGGTAGTACCAGAAAGAAAAACCTAAGCATCAACAAGCAGGTAGAAGTGCAATGTTTTGGGCGGAAATAATTGAGAATAAGTCGGTTGGCCATTGGTATGCGGGACGTTAAAATGATATATTTTGCCTACACTGAATTCCTAAAAGCAAACTTTCGAACATGATTTCAAAAGAAGACAGTGCCATTTAAACGAAAAGTCATGAAAATCCATCTTTGCCCACGCTGCTAGTACAATTGTTTAACAAACAAATCCTATTAGCATACGGCGTACCAAAAGACACCGTCGTAGCAATAACAATTCCCTATAGAAACACCAAAGTGAAAGTACGTTCACCGGATGGAGACACAGAATACTTCGACATTGTAGCAGGAGTACAAGGAGACACGCTAGCCCCATACCTCTTTATCATCTATCTAGACTACGTGCTTAGAACATCGATTGATAAAATCAAAGAAAACGGTTTCGAGCTGACAAAGAAAAGAAGCAGAAGGTACCCCGCAAAATCAATTACCAACGCCGAATACGCCGATGACATACCGATTCTGGCAAATACACCCAACCAAGCCGAAACACTACTGCATAGTTTGGAACATGGAAGTCAGACCTGACCGATAAAATGAAATGCAGTTTCTTCCAAGCAGCGGTCGTCTCGATACTGCTATATGGATGCACTACTTGGACGCTAACAAAACGGCTGGAGAAAAAGCTAGACGGCAACTACACAAGAATGCTGTGAGCAATATTGAACAAATCCTGGTGGCAACACCCCACAAAGCACCAGCTATACGGCCACCTACCTCCCATCACGAAAACTATCCAAGTTAGACGAACCAGGACACTGCTGGAGAAGCACGGACGAGTTCATAAGTGATGTACTCCTATGGACCCCCACATATGGCCGAGCAAAAGCAGGATGACCAGCTCGAACATACATACAGCAGCTCTGTGAGGATGCGGGGTGTAGCCCTGAAGACCTGCCAGAGGCGATGAACGATAGGGAGAAGTGGCGAGAGAGGGTCAGGGATATCCGTGATGGCGGCACAACATGATGATGATGATGATTTAAAAGCGACTTGCAAATAATGTAGCCACCACGTTCCCTGGATTTAAACTATATCGAAATCCCCAAGAGAATTTTAGAGAGACTTTTATACCAGAGTTGCAATAAATTTGTATCCAAGAATGAACTTTCGGAAGCGATGTTTGCTGTTTGCAAAGTGATTATCCCTGTCGAAAAGAATCAGTTTCAAGTCATTAGAGGAAATAGAAATTACAATTATATTACTTTTCTGTTTTGTTTTTGCACTCAATTTTGACATTGATAACCAATTTAGAAGAAAAACTTTGAATCTAAACCTGATAACTCTGCTTGAAAATATTTACCTTCTCGTGCGTAGAGGTTGGATAAATGCATAAAACAATTATTTACATTTAACATTTTGATTTATTTATAATTCTTCAAGGTGTAAATGCAAAATAATCACATCGCATTTGTACTTAATTAGAACTAATAGTTCAAACAAAAATGTTTAAATCGTTAAAACTCATTAATTTCAATAACTTAAATATGAAAAGTTTCCAACAAAACTCCGTAAAATTTTGCATAGAACAATATCAACGTCATAGAATAATGTATAAAAAATTAATGACTAATTTTTTCTATTGTGTAGATTTATCTTTGATAATTGCAATTATAAGCAATTGGTTGGTTGGTTGTTTAGGTTTCATGGTATATCGACTTTTGTTGGTTATTTAATGCCAAATTCATTTTTATACGAATAATTAAGTCTATTTCAAACACTTTAGTTTAGTATGAGAACAGAGTTTAATTGTCAAAAACATTTCTATTTCAAGTTATTAACAAACTCAGTTTAGTATAAGTATAGATTTTGTTTACACACATTTAAATACCAAAATAGTTCTATTTCAAACAATTCAGTTTAGCGTAAGTACAGTTTCTATGTCAAAAACAGTTCTATTTTAAACAATTGAGTTTAGCGTAAGTACACAGTTTAAATATCAAAACATTCTATTTCAAGTAATTTAGTTTAGCATAAGTACACAGATGTGTTCTATTCAATCCATAGATAGGGCCCTATCAGATGCTACCACTTCTGGCCAGGGTGGACCTGGAAGCGATGGCAATGAAAGGGTACTCCACATTTTCCAAGGCGCCAGCATCACTGGAACCTTACCATCAGATTTTTAGTGTCATATCCAGGACACTCGTTGGGAAGGTCTTACCCTTTTTCAAAGGTGCTGTCGGTGTATTCTACAGCCCCAGCCGACGGGGCAATATAAGCATTTGGTGTAAATTTTTAGTTGATGAATAAGTTTATAAAATAAACATTGTTTAGAAAAATGAACCAAATAAAAAGGGATTTTTGTCATATGTTCGTCTAGCTGCGATCCATGTTTTGACTGCTAACCTGACTTAAACTGTTACATCATCCAGTTTCACAGATTTATTTTCATGAATATTTAATGTCAATTCTATGGATACGTTAGTCGGTTCTCTTTTTAAGGTAAAATCTAAATCTTAAAATGTGAAAGCAGTCAGCACTTGGAAAAATGGTGCAATCCAGTCTTCTTACTCTTGATTTTTCTTCATTCGCCCTCGTTTTGTACTAAGATAAGCCTAGTGAGTCTCTCTATCACACAACCAAAGAAGAACTGACTAGACATTTAAGAAAAATGTCCTGGTCACCTTCAATACTCTGATAACGGTTATTTATATTCAAGTATTTATAAAAATTTACTTACTTGTAACCAGTGATTTGATGGGCATAAACATATAGATGATAGCTGGATGCACCCGGTAATAAGTGTGAACCAGACGTAGAAAATAGAATGATATTAGATAAGGAACATTTCACAGTCGAAGATTAAAAATGGATATCTATCGAATGGAAAATCGCTCCTGGCAAAGTGTCCAAAACAGACGCAAATAATGTTTAAAAACAGTCGACAGTATCAATGTATATGACAAGAGAAATACCCGTAGACGGGCAGAGACACGTACATTAATTTCTTTTTTGTATTATATAATTAAGTAAGTATGAATTCGGTTGAGGCTGCTTGCAGAAGAAAAATGGTTTTTTTTTTGCATGCAGTACAAACCTATGAATATTGTCTTATATAGCAAACAAAATAACTCTTAGGAGCTAAATAATAATTTACCGAGACGCTCAAGGTATAAAGATAATGTCGTATCAGGCGTAAAATATTTTACCAAGATTTACAACACCGATTAAAAACATTTGCTCATTAAATCGAATTACATTACGAATCCTATATTTTACCAGTTGTAATTTTGTGGGGAAATGAATTGGACATAACTTTTTTTTAGGTTGAGTGACCATTGTAATGAGATTAAATCCCTTTAAGTATAATTCAAAACTTTTCATGTATGACTAACAATTTCAGAAAGTTTGATCTAAAATTTCAGTCTTAGCTGGACGAAGGGACATTTGGTGAATGATAGGATTGTCATATCAACTTTTTTAGATTGTGTCGCTTGTTGTAATGTATGGCCTTTTTCAGATGTTGTTATCGGTAACCTCGAGAATTTCAAACTGATTCAAACTGTCCATGCCAGGCGAATATTTCGTAAGAGTTCATTCTCCAGTATTGATTAAAACTTTTTGCAACTGAAATAGAGAAAAATTAAACGCACGAGATATCTGCTAAATCTATTTTTAAAGGTAGATAATGTGGATTACTCTATGTACATAAATACGAGATAAGATTGAGTGATGTAAACAAACTTAATCATCTAGGCAAAAGAAAAAATGGTAAATAATTTGTATTAAGAGTTATTAATTTAAGCTATAATTGTTTGCAAAGGATAATCATTCGTTACTTAAAACGATATAACTCTGCAAACAAATACTTATCATTTAATAGGAATAATTACTTGAAGCTATAAAATTATTAGTATCAAATAAGAATACTTGAAACTATATAAACTGTGTGTAACTGGAGGCACACAGTGTAACGGTTATCTAAATGGATTCGGTTATATAAATGGATTCGAAGAGCGAAGTTCAAATTCTGGACAAAGTTGTTTAGCAATTCACTTCATGCTAATCCCCTTGGGTAACGTATGAATCCATCTATTTTCCTTCTACCCAGCATTGGGTAAATAATGGGACAGACTGGGTTGGTATGACAACCAGTCAAGGAGAAAGAAAATTCTGAATTAAAACCCGTTATACTCCTCTTAAAAACTGGCTTTTCGTGTATTCGGCTCGTGGCGAAGAAATTGCTTAAATATATGTATCAGAAATCTTAATCTTTTCGTGTTACTCAATAGGGTGAACCTTAAGACCAAATTAAAGAAAGAAAAAAAAGAATGATTACAAAATTTTATAGTATAGTTGCGATAACGCAAACGTCTTGGAAGCAGCGAGGATAAATATTCACTACCGGACGCCTTCTGCTCCGTACACTTGTCTGCTTTGTGTAAACTTACCATTATGATGTCGGGTGGCCAATGCTGTTAAAGGTTTAGATTAAAGTGCACAAAACTCGAAGCAGCGTCACGAAAAGAACAAAGACAAAATCCTGAAAGATCCCAGATGCTCACGGAAGGGGTCCTTTCTTTAACTGCACTAAATCCCCATTTTTGGCGTTCGGTGTGAGCTCTAACTGACCACAACTGCTTTTTCTTGTCACCACCAAATAACTGTCTTCCCAGTTGCAACTCTCGTTGACCACTGTTTCCGGTCTCGTCTCTCGGGTTCAGTTATCACAGGCACACATTCACTACCTCTCGCACACACACAGATCTCACCAGCGATGGTACTTGGCAGACTTTGATATTCTATGGTAATGTCCAATAAGGAAAATAAAGATGAAACTTTTAACTGGCACCCATTCTTCTGATATCAACACCCACATGCACACCCACCTACAGACATACTTTCTCTTATATGTATAAACATATATCCGCATCTATATATACGCATACATACATATACATCCATTTCATTTGGCCAACCCTTTTATACATATATACCTACACCAACATACACATATATATGATTAGGATTGCAAATAGAAACTTATTTACTTGGGCATTGTTGATAAAAGGTTAATATACCGAGTAATTACGACTTTTCTTTTAAATGAATGGTGGTCCACTTTAAAGCCTCTGTGACCAAATTACTGGCATACACATCTCATTTTCCTCGATAGATAATATAAATAGGTTTTCTTAGTTTCATTTCGATTCTCTATTTTCTTAAAAAGTGTTTTCGGCTTGTGTTGTTAGTATTTTTCAAGTTTTCTCAACCCTTGTTCAATGAAGCATTATCTACTGCTTCCTATTGGATACCTGTTTGCGTTTACATGCGATATCTCCCTTTCCACTTATCATCTTTCCAGTACGTTGAAAGGCCGGTTTTCCTTGAGTCGTTTTATTTGTCGTTTTTTAGTTTTGATTACGCACCAGGCCAACTTGTATATTGTTAAGTCCCCAACCAAACAAGCAACCAACTCCTGTCAGTAGATTATTAGGTCGCCAGCAATCACCGACTCTCCGCTCAACTCGTCTACAACGATAAAGCAGATAATTTCAACTACAACAAAACTGTGTGATTTATTCAGGTGAAAAAAAAGAAAATAACAGAATGGCAAAGACTGCTACCGTTCTTTTAATTTTGGCTGGAATCTTAGGGCCACCTGTCCTGGTAATCATAGCCATGTCTTTCAGTACTGACTCTTGGATCGAGTACAAAGTGAACCAGACAGTTATACCGAATTATTATAAAAACAAAACGGAATTAAAATGGAAGAGAATCCTTCATAGCAGAGACAGGGGACTTTTCAGGGAATGCTTTCCCGGAGAAGGATTTATATGTAAGTAATTGCCTTTAAATTTGCTTTTCTTTTCTTTAGAAGATTACTCACACACACACACACACACACACACACACACACACACACACACACACACACACTCATGCGCGTGCGCGCACACATACATTGTAGAACCAAAGTAACGGAGGATCATGATCCCTACTTGGGTAAGGAAATCTAACAAAATATTATACATCTATATATATATATATATATATATATATGTATATATATGGGAGGTGCACACGCTCTCGTATTGAAAAATACAGAAGTTCAACCCTTACATGTATTAGCATTCTAATATAGACTACCCACACATGCGTGCGTGCGTGAGTGCGTGCTTGTGCGTGAGTGCGTGCTTGTGTGTGTGTGTGTGTGTGTGTGTGTGTGTGTGTGTGTGTGTGTGTGTCAGTATCCTGGATCAGCAGATAATGAAACATTTTAAATCCTCTCTCCAAAATATATCGATACAATACTTCAGTTTATGATTTTTGAATGGTTTATATCTTTGGGTTTATAGCAGACTTTGCTTTAAAATTTTTATGGGTTATATTTTTCTCTTGTAAAAGAAAATATCTTCGTTGGTTTTGAAAAACTTAAAACATGTATTAAAATGTTTCTTGAAAGAAACAATTTTTTCAAGAAAAATGTATATATGAAATATTTTTACAGAAAGTCTATCTATCTATCTATTTGTGTTTCTGTTTATCTGTCTTTTTTTATTCATTATATATTACAGAATATATATATAATTCACTTGAGTACACATTATACATAAGTGTGTAATCTTTATCCGAATGTATTTCTACATGTTTATGATTATAGAAATTAGAAATACCAAAAATATACTTTCAAGATTTCTCTTTCTCCCTTGATCAATGTATCAATCAATTTATCTATCTACAAAAATGTTTAGTTCAAATATAGATATAAAATTTGGTATAAAATTTGTCCTTTGCGTGAACCCTTTCACACACGCATACACATATACCCACACACACATACGTACGTACACACGCATACACACACATTTAGAGAATTGTTTATAAATATAGATTCATTTAGGTCGCATGATATTCTTAAACTATGTTTATAAGACTTCTTTAATACGCTATATTCAGACTAATAACAATTGTGACATTGCCCTAAAGAAGTATAGCTTTGTTTTCTTCAGGATAGGGATTTTATATATATATATATATATATATATATATATATATATATATATATATATACATAAGTCTTTTTTAGAAAAAAATGGACGAAATAATAATTGAATTAGTCAAGCATGAAATCGATGAGGTGTCAATTACGACACGGAAATCTTTATTTTTAGTATATGCACTCCGCCCATAGAAAGCGATTGAATATTTATGGGTGCGGTTACTTTAACATACGTATAGAGAAACTTGCCCTAGACGTGTTCAAAGTTCCAAATTTTGAGGCTAGAACTATTTTTCGTAGCTTGACAAGATTTGGTGCTTTCGTGAAAATTTTCACCTTGTTCCAATCACAAAGACATTGTATGAACCTTCTTTTCCAAAGGATTTCAATTTAATCATTTAATCATTAAAACAAATTTCTTCTTCTTCTTCTTCTTCTTCTTCTTCTTCTTATTATTATTATTATTATTATTATTATTATTATTATTATTATTATTATTATTATTATTATCTACTATACATAAGTGTGTAATCTTTATCCGAATGTATTTCTAAATGTTTATGACAATAGAAATTAGAAATACCAAAAATATACTTTCAAGATTTCTCTTTCTCCCTTGATCAATCTATCAACCAATTTATCTATCAACAAAAGTGTTTAGTTCAAATATAGATTTGAACTGTTGTATAAAATCTGTCCTTCGCGTGAACCCTTTCACACACGCATACACATATATGCTAAAACACTGTCTTTGCCGATTATTAAGCTTGTTCCTGAGTCACTTTCTATTTGTAGAATTTGTACAGGAAGAAAATATGACATGAAAACGAAATATTTGGTTGAGTATTTATTATAAAATTCAACCCCCTCTGGAGATAATGATTGGAAAACATTTTTAAACATCAGAAAAGAATACTAGAGGACGTTATGATTGTCTACTAGGTTGTCATAGTGACGTAACTAAGAACGACAACTGTGCTGAAACTTTGAAATGAAAAACATAAAAAATGTACGTACAGCCATCACTTAAGCTATGAATGGAAAGGTTTTAAAATATCACTTTTGAGTGTAAAGTAATATATCGTTAATAATGAAGTACAATAAAGAGTAAATCAAACTTAATGAACTCTGGAGATGACTTTATGTTATGCTAAATCAAGTGAAATTTTGTTTTAATATTGCATTTGGTTGAAATGTGAAATGATAAAAAATCATTCTTTGATCTAAAGAGATCACAGAGGATTCTCGAAGCTTTCAATTTTTACGGAATTGCAAACAAATAATCAGGTAAATATGCATATGTATTTACCTAACTCGTCCGACATGAGGCAAGATGCGACACGTTAAATTTTCAGCGGAGTACAGCTAGTTTGAATTCAAAAATATAATTCATTTAGACCGGTTGCCGTTACAAGCTAAACAGTCTGCGATATTACATTTAAATCAGTACATTTGCTAAAGTTTGCGTGATCCAAATGTCTTATCTGTTCCTTACCCTTAGCTGTGTTCTAGTTTGGGGGGAAAAAAACTAGGATTCAAATCAAGCGGCAACACCTTCCGCATTACACCGAAGATGGAAAGTTTGGAGAAAGTCTACGTCAGTATGACAATGGTGACAAGTAATGTATAAATTTTGAGCTTATTCCATGTATACATACATGGAATACTTGGTTAAATTGATAATTTGTCACATATTCGAAAAGATAAAGTTTAATAAACGATCAGAGTGTAGATCATTACCTTCTGGGCTCGGATCAAAGTATCTGTTCGTTCTCCACATGATAGATATAAAATTATAATGTTAAAGTAAAATTTATAAAATAATGTAAGATTAAAGATAATTAATTAATTAAATTATAATTAGTCTAACATAGAACCCAAAATTCCTAAGATTTAAACCAAAGAATTACGATAATACGACAAATGTAAAATCTAAAATGATTACTGAAATAAAATTTGTCTGTTTTTGTATTTTTTTGTTATATATTAATCTTTGAAATAAATTCTGTTAATAAAGAAATTAAAAATTAACCTTTTGGTAATTTATTTACGACCAGGTCTCATTAGGTATTATGAAATTCCGTTATTACGTTAATGGAATAATCCCCCCCCCCGTTTCTGTAACTACCGTATTCATCATTACTCTATAGTGACGCCTCGTTTCGTGACTGATTCGTGACATCTCTTCCTCTCTCTCTCTCTCTCTCTCTCTCTCTCTCTCTCTCTCTCTCTCACACACACACACACACACACACACACAGACACATACATTTTTTTCTATGTAAGTATATTACATTCCAAGGGTGATTTCTGCAATATTTTGATAACGTAAAGATACTTTTGCCAAAGTCATGAATATAACGAAACACATTAGGTTGTGGGATGCTAAGCTTGTCTGATAGTGTCTGAGTGTTACTTGCTAGATTAGCCTGAATCACTTGGAGCACAACCTCAAAACTCACGATTTTAGGCCTTGTGCTTCGGTAATTTTGGGTACAACTGTCACAATAATTTGTCAAAGTCTAAATATTCTTCAAGATTTTCACTTTCTTTCGGTGTCATTCATTCAGCAGAATCAGCGACATGGATTTTCCGACATACCTTTTCTTTGTTTACGATTACTCGATCTGATTTCGAGGCCTACATCGGGTGATCCATTTGAATTTCACAATCTTTTTCGATTTCACTCTGTGGTCTACTAAGACAATGAAAACCTGATTGATTTTCTTTTGTTACGATTAATCGATCTGATCGCGTGGCCTGGATTAGGAGATACTTTGCAATTTCAAATCCTAAAGAATTTTATATTTTCTCTAAAACCGTTTTATACCATTTATCTGTGTGATTAAATTCAGTTCGTTTGCCCAATTTCAAATCATTTTTCACGTTGAATTTCTGAATTGGCTCGAATATCCTATTCGAGCCAAATTAGACAAAATATGAATATTGTTAATTGCCACTTATTAATCATAGAGTTAGTAAATGAAGTTATGAATCTATCTTTCTGTATGTAAAAAAGTGGAGTAGATTGGGGAGCAACTAATTTAAAATATTTTATGGCAAATCAATCATTGTCAGTTACTTAATGCCAAATCCTCTTTATATATTGAATATATGATTTGTAAACACATTTCGTAGATACACACTGTTAAATGATCCAACAGTTCTATTTCTAACATTTCAATGTTGCATAAGTCAACAAAGTTAAATTGTTCCAAGTATTGCTATGCATAACTAACAATTCAATTAAACAGCAGTCATTTGTTTACACACAGTTAAATGATCAAACACTTCTATTTCAAACAATTCAATTTTGCATGAGTCATTTGTCTGCACTCACTTTAATTATCAAGTAGTCCTACTTGACTCATAGATATGACCCTATCAGGTGATACCACTCCAGGTCAGAGTGGATCTAAGAGTATTCCGCAAAGCTCCAAGATTAGTGGAGCCTCAGCATCAGATTGCTTAATGTCATACCCAGGATACTCGTTGTTAGGTGGATCTTACCCCTCTGCAGAAATGCAGTCGGTGTATTCTACAGTGCCCACTCCCAGCCGACTGGGCTGAATTTAAAAGGAGGACTACTCTGACTTAAAAACCAGAAAATGAAGTCCAAATAAGCAGTCTGACATTATCTTTAATCACTTTCTGTCATCTACTATGAAGACACTCATATAAAATTGTCTGGCCTCTTGATCTTGGTCACCTTTTTTTACCCAACTTCGCCAAGAGCTTAATTCAGAATTAGGTGCAGAGCAATGATCTCGTAATACCATAATTTTGGCTAGGATATAATTCGTTTTGATACATTTTTTTTTTTTTTTTTTTGGCGAAGGGCATTTCCTATTCACATTCCCATTTCGTCATTTTCTCAACCCAAACCCTAATAATTTAATCCGCAGTTCCATCTTTTTACTTTTAAAACTCTTCATGGATCAATTAATGTGCACTCTCGGATAAAGAACGGAACGCTCCAAGTTTTTTGGTGTCTACTTGATCAATTAAACTGTTTTTATTTGTTTTCTGAATTCATTTAGCCAACTGCATGTGTGGATACCAATTATATTTGCTTTCTGCACGAATGAGACTATTCTGATTAATTCTTCTTCCAAAGTTACAGGACAGACAATTTTATTGCCAATTTTAATATTTCTCCACTTTCTAGATGAATGTTAATCGAAAATCTTCAAGGTGAATCCTACAAATACCTTTAAAACATTCCTTGCGTTCAAGAAAATTTACATGTCAAGTTTCACCAAAATTAGATAATGAGCTTAGGAGTCTGTAAAAAACAAACAAAGCGAATTATACACACAGAAACACACCCAAACACAGGTACACACAGAGAATTTTATTTACATATTTCTACAGTATTGTTCATAATTAAGTATACTCCGAAAAAAAAACCCGAAGATAGTAGGATTTTTATTATTTCTAGTGGAACATTGTATCATTAAAACGGATATTATTAGACATTATTTGTAAATAGTATCTACAGCATTGAAACTCTGTAACCTTAAGTAAAATACACACGCGCGCGCGCACGTGTACACATACATATATCGGGTGAACTAATTTTCGAAATATCTACATATCCGATTGTGAAAAATTTAGTAATAAATTATATCAAATAATATCCGTTTTGATTGTATAATGTTACATAAAAACAATAAAGTCATAGCATTTTTTGTTTACTTTTGTTTATTGAAAATTGACTTTATATATATATATATATATATATATATATATATATATATATATATATATATATATGGAAGATACTATATTTACGTAGATTTGTAGATTACTTATGGTAAAACTCTCGGAATATTTCAGAACTGATTTCGTAAACATGACATGAAAATTAACTTGTTTAAATTATACTAACCTCTAAAAGAAATTCCACAAACCTTAAATTCTTGGCCTATTTACATAATTAGATATGCGTAGTTACTCGTATTCAAATATTTTATTTGTCTAAAATGACAAAAGTATTCATACTTACCTAGTTAAGGCGACTCAATGTTACACTTGGCAAAAATATGACTTTTTCTTATGTAAGTGAGTCATGATGTAAACCAATCAAAAGAATTTTTCAAATTTAGATAAAAATAAACGTATAGGGATTGCTGTGTTTTTTTATTTTTGTTCTTTTTAAAAAAATTTTTTATTGAGGCACACCTAACATCTGTGTACGTAAGAATGATACAAAGATTACGTAAGTGATGATTTTTTGGGAAAATTTATATAGCTAGATAGATATACATCTTTGGAAAGATTATAATTTGATTTATATATATACATATGTATTTATACGCATAAATATATATACACATATATATACATATATATATATGTATATATATATACAAATATATATATACATATAAATATACATATACACATGAATATACATACATGTATACATATTCATATATATTTACATAAACATATATACTCGTATATATATATATGTGTGTGTGTGCGTGTGTGGATAGATACACATGTATACATATACAAATATATATACATATACATATGTATATATACACATATACATGTGTATATACATATATATGCATATGTATACATGTATGTACGTATATATGCCATTGGCCTAATTATTAGAGTATTCGCCAATGGTCCGGGACACCGGGGTTCAATCCCATGTCGAATCATACGAAAGACTCAAAAAATGGTACTTGATGCCGCCTCGCTCAGCACTATAAGATGAGGATAACGTGGAGCAATCCTTGGAATATTTTGTGGTACATGCCGAATCGGAAAAGACTATTTAAAAACGTTCATATTCAAAATGCATAAAATATTTTAAAACCGAGATATATATATATATATATATATATATATATATATATATATATATATATATATATATATATATATATATATATACTGTGTTCGCCAATGGCCCGTGATATAAATCCCGGGTTGAGTCATACACAAAATTTTACTGAATGCCGCCTTCAAATAAAGGAAAGAAATTTACTTCAAATAAAGGAAAGAAATTTTATTGATAAATTCAAACCTAAGGTAAATAAAACATGAACCGTACACACACACAAACGGAAATAATCATATATATATATATATATATATATATATATATATATATATATATATATATATACAAAAACATTAGTAATTAATAACCATTCAAACTACTAACACTTATAAATCAAAATCTCTGTTGATACCCATTAACTAGACCTTACGCCAAACATGTTCTCAGACGAAAGAAAGAAGCTGAAAACACACACACACACACACATACACACACAGACATATGTATACATATACAAAAAAAAACGAGGAAGAACTACCAGTAAATTTAAAACCACAAAACTCCCCAAAATACACACTTACACACACAAAAAACAAAAAAAAACTGTTAATGAAACCCAAAGCCACCCCAACGCCAACACTAACACACACACACAACTATAAACATATCAAATATCAAAGACAGGTAAAGCAGATTAAAGTAAACACACTCCAGGAAAGAGGAACAACAACCCTTATATAAACCAGTTTGACCCACCAAAGGTCATTTATAGTGGAAACAAGAGTGTGTTCAAGTTTCATTGTGCGCCCCATTAAAAAAGCATTGTGCCACATATGTTCTTTGACGAAAGCAACAAGCTGGAAACATACATATATATAACACATATGCAAGAACAAGATAAATAAATTCAAAAAATACAAATCTCCTCGTGGACCTTCTTATTTTAAGATATATCCTTATTTGTTCTTTGCCCCGACAACCACCATACATATATATATATATAGGGATATATATTCATATGCATATACATATGTGTATAAATATATATATATACACATATATACATACATATACACACATATACATATATATAAATACATACATAGATACATATATAAATATATACATATATACATATATAATAGTTCTATATATAATATATAATAGCCCTATCACAGATATTGAGCATTCTCCAAATTATATCATACTTGGTTCGCCACAAACCCACAAAGTGAATTAGTGGCAACCAACACTGTTACAATATATATATATATATATATATATATATGTACTTGTATGTGGTTATATATATATATATATATATATATATATATATATATATATATATATATCAGCAATATCCAGTCAGCTTTCGTAGACAATAGGTGTGGATTATTCGTGTATGGAATATAGGAGGATTTCCATATAAATCTGAAGGAATGCTCGATTTATGAAAACTGATATATATCCAGGTTTATATGATAAAATTCACATACAAAGCGTATACAATGTAATTAAAAGAAAACTCAAACCTAGTTAAATTGTCATGAATTTATTTCAGCGAAGAATATCATTATATCTTCGTCTCATCAGATGACTTCAAACGCTTTACTTGCGGTAGAAAAACAGCAAATATAGATTACAGTCTATCTCTCTCTCTCTCTCTCTATATATATATATATATGCGTGTGTGTATGTGTGTGTGTATGTGTGTGTGTGTGTGTGAGAGTGTGAAAAAGACATAAATATAAATTTTCAGGCGAAAGTAAAGTATTAGAAAAATTAAGAAACCAGAGAAAGGGTGTTCTCGTAAATTAACCCATCCTAATTTGAACATATACTAGATTTTTCGTAGCAAGTGGATTTTTTTTAATATTGTAAGCTTGTAAACAAAACTATTATATCTATATGTATATATACGTGGTGCATTCAATAACTTTACAGACTTTTTTGTGCAGGCATTTAAAATTGTTGTAGACTCTTGAAAATTCAGTATGTTATTGCTATATATCTTATGAGATGACTAACCAATTTTTATGATTTCAGATTCAAATGAACAGCTACAGCAGCAATTTTTCCTGATAAAAGTGCCCATACGAAAAAAGCCTGGAAACTTATTTAATGATCCTCGTATATATATATATATACACACACACACAGAGAGAGAGAGAGAGAGAGAGAGAGAGAGAGAGAGAGAGAGAGAGAGAGAGAGACCGAGAGACCGAGAGTGTAATCCATATTTGCTGTTTTTCAACCACAAATTAAGCGTGTGAAATCATTTGATACGATAAAAAGTGTAATGATATTCTTCGCCGAAATAATTACAGTATATATATATATATATATATATATGTATACATTTTTTTTCCATCAGACAACGTGTGAAAGCACGTGCGATACCCTAGCCTCATCAGCCGCCAACCAGGATGATAACACAGTTTCGGTAGCTCAAGGTGGTACTGCCATTCCTGGCGCTACCGAGCAGCTTTTGCCACCGGATAGGGGTATTTAAAAGAAATATATATCTATGTATACACAAAATCAACTAAAAGCAGACATTACATTGGACGTTCGTTCATCTTCATTTTGGTGCAGTTTGTGATTTAAAAATGCGTTTACTTACGGCCGTTAGATGTCATAGCAACCGTTTCTTGATTTTGCGTTATTACACGAGAAAGGTGGTTCCGCGTGTATAACATTCGTGTTGAAATCTTTTCTATATCTATTCGGTTCGTTTTCTTTCATTTATTACTGCCCAAAATCACTCGAGACAAACGTCATATATAATTCTGCTGAAAGATTTTATTTGTTGATCAATGGGCCCTCAAGATGGGTGGTGAGTAAAAAGAAAGCTCCTGGTCTAATTTTGTCCAGATAGCTATCTGATTACCCTTGGGCCACTAAATTCTTGGCTTGCAAGAAATGTCTCCAGGACGCTGATGGTCAGCAATGGGCTCGTGAATGCTGTGGGGGTAAACCTGATTCATAGGCCCATCATTCGATTTACATTCTCCGGCAGGAGAATTACGTTGTTCGCACCAGCGCGCCATGTGGATTCGTGATCCTCCCAAGCTGTTGAATTTTCTGCCGTAATCACACGTTGAAGCCGGGTACATATCCAGATTGTTACCGTATGAGCAAATAAGATGAGTGATATATTCTCCCTCCCCGTTACAGACACCCTGAGGGCATTTTTCTTTCATTGTATTATCCATATTTGTTAAAATTCCTGTCTTTCCAGGATGTCACTCCAACTTTCTGAAGAGTCACTTTGTCTTTCCAAAGAGTCATCTTGCTTTCCAGAGAGTCTTAGTGTTCAAATTTTCATCATACAACCTGTGAAAGCACTTGCGATACCCTAGCCTCATCAGCCACCAACCAGGGTGATATATATGTATATATATACATATATATATATTTACATATACTTATGTTTACATATACATACATTCATATATATATATATATATATTTATGCATATATACATATACATATACATACGAAGACCATTAAATAAGTTTCCAGGCTTTTTCGTATGGGCACTTTTATTGATAGTACACACATGAAACTCTAGTCCCCTTCGAAGTAATCCCCTCCGGCTGCAATGCACTTGTTGTACGGTTCCAACAACTTCTGGAAGGCCCAATGGATGTCCTCTTGTATGAGCGTGTCAATGACCTTCGTCAAAGCCTTTTTCATCTCCTCAATTGTCTCATAACGACTGCTTCTGAGCTTAGGGAATAACCAAAAGACACAGGGAGCAAGGTCTGGGAGGGTGAGGAACTATCTTGATGCCCATCTTGGTCAAATAGTCTGTGACAAGGATGGAGTTGTGGACTGGTGCATTGTGCTGGTGGAAATGCTACAGACCCAATTTGAAGAGTGCTGACCTCTTCCGACGGAATCTCTTCATGAACTCCCTTAAAACCCCTATATAGTAACCCTAACCCTAACCCGTGGCCAATCAACTCTGTTGTATTGACTTCCTTACTCTTGCCACACCTCCCATCATCCCTCACAGACTCCCTGCCAACTTGAATCTCTTATGCCACTCAAAAACTGATGCTCGATTCATGCAAGATTCTCCAAAAGCATTCCATACGTTTCTGTGGCATTTTTTCCAAGTTTAAAACAGAATTTTATTGCATATCGTTCTTCTAAATTGTCCTCACGTTCAGATTGCATTTTTGAAATTCACCAGTTGTGACAATCAGGCTTTAGTAGGATGTATTCCAATTGCTGCTGTAGCTGTTCATTTAAACCTGAAATCATAAAAATTAGTCAGTCATCTCATAAGATATATAGCAATAACATACTGAATTTTCAAGAGTCTACGCCAATTTTAAATGCCTGTACTTTTGTCTGGAAACTTATTGAATGCACCACGTATATATACATATATACCTAGATACATATATATGAACATATTTACATATTTATATATATGCATATATATATATATATATATGTATATACATTTATATATATATATATATATATATATATATATTAGGATTCAAAATAGAAGTCTTATCAAATAATAAGATAGTTGATTTCCTGAATGTGACCCTAGACCTTTCGAATAACACATATAATCCGTTTATAAAAATTGATCAGTACCCTTCATATATTAATGTTAACTCAAATCACCCTCAGACCATAATCAAATAGGTCCCAAAAGAGATTTCTTATTTGAGAATAAGAAATTTATCAGCAAACGAGAAAATATTCCAAGGGAGTAGTAAGATATATGTGGATACCCTTAGAAATACCGGTTTTAGGGATGAGTTTACCTATCAAGAAGAAAATATACCAAATGATATTAATAAAGAAAAAAATAAGAAGTATGGTCAAAAAATAGAAAAAGAAAAATTATTGTAGACTAGCTGGTATAAATGTAGGTATATATTTTTTTAAACTGATAGATAAGCATTTTAAACATGATAATATACTACATAAAATAATTAATAGAAAAACGTTAAAAATTAGTTGCTCCTGCACGAAAAATATTTTTCAAATAATCAATCATCATAATAAAGAGTTAATTAAGGAATTTCCGGACCGAACGAATAATAATAATAATAATAATAATAATAATAATAATAATAATTATAATAATAATAATAACAATGATAATAATAGTAAACAAAACGAATGTAATTGTAAAACTCGAAATAATTGTCCTATGAATGGATTATGTAATATACCAAGGAATTATTTACCTAAAAGAGAATGTTAAGGATTAAAAAAAAAAACTTATATCGGAATTTCCTCCACGAAATGGAAAATTAGATACGCGAATCATAAATTTTCTTTCTCCCATGGACATCTGAAACACCAAACAGCCTTATCTAAGCATTTTTGGAGTTTGAAAAATAAAGGTTTGACCCCTGAGATTCAATGGTTCATTTTGAAAAAGTCGAATACTCCAAAATATTTTGACCGTAGATGTAATTCGTGCCTAGAGGAAAAAATACAAATAACGATATACCCAGACGCTGAAAAATTATTAAATCAGAAATGTGAATTAATAGCTAGATGTAGACATAGGAATAAATCTAAACTAGAGACAAATTATCACAGCTAATGCTTAAATAAAAAGAAACATAGGAATAAATTGAAACTTTTGGTTATTCCCTAAGCTCAGAGGCTGTCGTTGTGAGACAATTGAGGTGATGAAAGAGGCTGCGACGAAGGTCATTGACACGCTCATACAAGAGAACTTCCATAGGGCCTTCCAGAAGTTGTTAGAATGTTACAACAAGTGCATTGCAACCAGAGGAGATTACTTCAAAGGGGACAAGAGTTTCATGTGTGTACTATCAATAAAAGTGCCCATACGAAAAAGTCTGGAAATTTATTTAATGACCCTCCTATGTATATGTAAATATGTATATATATATATGCATAAATATATATATATATGTATATATGAAATTATGTATATGTATACATCATCATCATCATCATATCGTGCTGGCAGCACGGATATCCCTGACCCTCTCTCGCCACTCCTCCCTATCGTTCATCGCCCTAGGCAGGTCTTCAGGACAACATCCTGTATCCTCACACAGCTGCTGAATGTACGTTCGAGCTGGTCGTCCTGCCCTTGCGCGGCCGTGTGTGGGGATCCATAAGAGTACATCTCTTATGAGTTCATCTCTGCTTCTCCAGCAATGTCCAGCATGTCTGGCTCGCCTAACTTGAATAGATTTCGTGATAGGGGGCAGGTGGCCGTACAGTTGGTGTCTCGTGGGGTGCCGCTGCCAGGACTTGTTGAGGATATGTATATATATATGTATACATATATATATACATATATATATATATATATATATATATGCACAAACATACATAGATATGTGTATATATATACACCGACAAAGACTATTAAGAAAAAAAGTTACTAGTAAATTTTAAACGACACTACCACACATACACACAAAAAAAACTCCCCGAGATACACACATACACACAGAGGAAAAATAACAGTGAAATTCAAAACCACTCCAACGCACTACGACAAAAGCATATCAAATATCAAAGAGGGGTAAAACAGACTAAGGTAAATGCACTCTAAGAAAAAAAGAAGACCTCTATATAAACCCATATCCAACTGAAAATCATTCAAACTGCAAACACGAGTGAGTTCAAGTCTCCTTGAGTACCCAATTAACATGTCCTTGTAATATATATATTCTCTGACGAAAGCAACAAGCTGGAAACATACAAGTATGTAAGAACAAAATAAATAGATAAATAAATTCAAAAAATACAAATCTCTTGGTAAACCTACCTAATTTGAAATATATATATCGGTTTAGTGAGTAGCCTGTTTCCCAATTCCTTGGGAGACCGGTTTTCAATCCCCGGTTTAATCATATCAAAGACTCAAAAAGTAGTTCTTCACACCTTCTTTAACACTCCATGTTATAAAATACGAATCAATGTTAAATGGAACAATCCAGCGAAAGGAGTAGCGCCCTACCCTACACCACTTTGTAAAAGCTATTGAGCCTTTCCGTCGCCCTCAACTATGGTCGGCCATCTTACCTTATAAATATTGTGATTTTTGAAATAAAATAAAGTTTGAATGAATAGTTGTTTTTTTTCCGCGTGAACTTTTTGCACACACCTCATATATGTTATTTAAAAAAACTAACTAGACTTTGGTTGAAAAAATGAATGTAAATATTTCGAATAGCCACTGCCGATAATTCACTGCTATAAAGGGTGTGTATGTAAGCAGGAGAAAAACTTATGACAAAAACAGGTCAGCCAGTAAGCAGGCAAGTTTGTCAGTGGAGCCGCAGGTTAGGGACAATTATGCTATGTCACTGCAGAGTTTAGTTTTATGTTAACAATTACTACGTAGGAGCCGAGACTCTAGACCTGTTCTTCCTGAAACTATCATGACTATCCCCCAACCCTGCATACAAGATATAACACTTTAATGGGGGCTTTTATATGAGGAACACATGAAACTGCAGGGTTCAGTTGATTTATCAAAAATTATTTATGAATATACTATAAATAAAAAGAAAAAACAGGATAAAAGTATTTATATATTGATAGAAAAACTTGCCGTTGTACCAACGCTTCCCAGTGATTTTTTTCCAGAATAGTTTCAATGTGAATGAATAAATGAATTGACTCTGATTTCGATTAGAGACTTTTATAAACTAATATCGCGTTACTACAGAAGCTGAGAGATGATAAATGAAAATTATGACCGTTACCAGATTTTTCTATATGTCGATATGTGTGCCCTTCTTTTTTCTTTCATTATAGTTATCACAAAACAATTT
Source organism: Sepioteuthis lessoniana (assembly GCA_963585895.1). Lineage (NCBI taxonomy): Eukaryota > Metazoa > Mollusca > Cephalopoda > Myopsida > Loliginidae > Sepioteuthis > Sepioteuthis lessoniana. The sequence goes on along the minus strand of OY757925.1, from coordinate 25,050,029 downwards.
CTTCTTATTTCAGATTTTTTAACGTTATGCTCAATACTATTGCTTATATATATATGAAAACAAAGCAATAAAATTACTGGACAGTTATTTCTCAAAACCTACTTTTTAAAATAATTATGCCAATTACATCTCCCGAGATTCGTACTATAATACACGTTGACAACAAATATTAAAGATTTAACATAATATAGATTGTTTTGATGTTTGCAAAAGCGTAGACATGGAATATCGGTATTTTTTCGAGCTTTTATGAATATTACCCGATAGAAAGTACTGCTCATAATTATTTGAACGAGTAAATTTTATTTTATTTTTGTCTACTAGGGTTCATAAAGGATTTTGGTCATTAGGGCCAAATGAACTTGCTAGTTTACTAACTTTTCCAAATAGCAAGAAGAGACAAGTTCTTGGATTTTGCCAGAGAACTAAAAAAAAAAAGCTGTGGAGCATGAGAGTAACAATGATATCAATTGTAAGTGGCGTGCTTGGAACGGTCCCCAAAGCCTTGGTAAGATTTAGAAATCGGTGCACGAATCGATTCTATTCAAAGTAGAATATTAAGATCGGTCCAAATACTGCTATCAAGTTCTTTACTTGAGGATGCATTATATAGCGTTATATACCATATGAGAAAAGAAAGAAAAAAATCGATTGAAGATTAATTTTTATCTAATATTCTATGAATAAAGACTTTTAAATGTTTTCCTTTTTAGAATGTATTCAAACGAATAATAAATGAGAATGATTGTAAGAAATAGATGTAGAAATAAATAGTATTATTGTTCTGTGGGTATCTGTCACGGAAATTGAAAGCTTTGCTTTTAAGCACGCCTCGGATATACATGTAGAATTTTATTAAAAATGTCAATTCATGTTAATAGTTCTGGTAATGCAATGTTGTTCAATTAGTATAAAAGAAAACGATCTGGAAACAGGATTTAGGAACTGAATTTGATAGGTCTGTTATTTATCGAAGTGAACAAGGATGAGAATTGCAACAAACAGCTAAGAAAATACGAATTGATGACAAGTCAGGGTATTTATCTTTGTATGTTAAAATGGTTATATTGTTTAGAAGTCATAGAAGGAAATGAAACAGAAGTCATAGAAGGAAAGGAAACATGAGTTATTAACGTAAAAGAAAGAAAAAGACAGCTGTGTGTGGTATTTATTCAATTTTTGTTTCTGTGTGATTTGTAAAGCGAAGGAAAATAAAAATAGAAACTGAATTGAAAGAGGAAAAAGAAACGTTTTGCTTGAAACATGAAACAATGACAATAACGGAGGGTGCTTACCCTGGTAGATGGATCAATGAATATGTCTCAAAGATCGTTTCGCTTGAATTCTGAGTTGGATCCTCATTGCAATTCACTGCATTAAGATTGGATCAAAAAGTTATTAACAAGAAAAACGGTGTCATAGATTGGAGACAATGCGTTTTAAGACGATTCAAATCTTCGTCAAAACATAATCTACCAAACAATGCTTGTTGGATAATTTAATGCTTTTTTCTAACTAATGATAATACTGATTTGTAAACAATCCGAGCTTTGGGCAGTTATTTTTAATACAAATAATTTGCATACAGTTATATGGTTTCAAGTATTACAATCAAATACTGATAATTTTCAAACAGATCTCTTTTACACATGGATGAGACCATAACAAATACAATTATTCTCGGTCATAATGAATAAAGGATTAATGGCAGTGCAGGTGTGAATCTACATTCTCCTGAGCTGTAACCTCGTGCAGTTTAGTGTTATATTCAGGACCGAAAAGACATTGACTGTTTTGACAAATTCCGAAGTTTCCACTTAACTCCTGGTTTGAAGTAAGTAAGTAAAGTTGGCGACCGTCGTCGAGGGCGACCAGATGGCTCCCTTTTCAATAGCTACTACACCAATGTATAGGGGAGGGCACTACTCCTTTCCCTGGATTGCTCTACTCTACCCTCGATACGTACCTTATATTGCTGAGTGTTAAGCAAGGAGGTATCAAGTACCATTTTAAAAGTCTTTGGTATGACGCAACCTGGGATTGAACTCAGGTCTCCCGAACCATTAGCGAACACTCTACCCACAAGGCCAATGAGCCGATTAACACCTATATCAATTTTAAATGGCGCAGCAAAAATGGTTGGCTACCCTTGTCGTCCCAGAATGTATTTAACACCCAATTTTTTTGTAGTACTTAAACCAAAGTCAGATTAGATTCAGGAATGAATGCTGTTCTCATAACTGGCCTGGTTCCTCTCTGCTTATTTTGTCTTTGATGAATAAGTTGCAGATCCAGTTGCGTAGCTCTGTTGTAGAGGATCACTTTTCGTCACTTCAGTCACTTTACCATTTCCAGATTGTGGCCAGTTTGTTTTTCTATCGCTACTTTTATGGAGAATGTTCACCAGCCAGCAGAACAATCATCTTACGGTGTATAGCAAAATAACGCTGAACCCGAAATATTGGGCTTATGATGTAAAATGAAATAAATCTGCGCCTGAAATCCCGAGATTACGTGACATAGTGAAATAGCTCTCAATTTTAAATATGAGAGAATTCCACAAACGATTCTTTGGTCCTACAAATATCTACATTACTAACATACCACGGGTTTTGATTAGACAAATAGGTAAAATATTCATAGAACCATTTATATTCAGCGAACCAGTCAGTGTCCTAGTAATTTTTTTCTCTTTTCTTCTGAAGCATCAAAAGAACTCATTGTATTTTATACTCAATGTTCCTATTTCAAGCATTCTACGCTCTGTTTATCATTTCGGGAATCAACGGACAATTGAAAAAGGTGAAAAATTTCAACGCCTAAATCAAACTGTGCCTTTTATGGTCCATGTAGAGTCTCTAATAATGTACAAAACAAGCATACTGTCCTTACATGATCAACAACCTTATCTTGCGGACTAATTCTTTACTGTAGTGAGTCAGATATATCCTAGATCTCCCAGAAATAACAATTTTTATAAATAGAAGTTAATTTTAATCTAAACTAGACACCATGATTTTCTCATTTCTTACTGGAATATGAAACAATCATTCCAGTCATTATTCGACTGACAAATTAAGATTGCAACTTTAAAATTCCTAAAATATATGTAAGTTGTGTACTTAATTTTGGACCGCTACTTCTTCATGCTTTTGATTACAGAATTTTTAGTGCTTTAGAGATTGGTAGTAAATAATACCTAATGATATCTGCTTTGGTTGTCGGGAGACCTGGAGTTCAATCCCAGGTCGAGTCATACCAAAGACTCAAAAAATAGTCGGTGATACCTCCTTGCTTAACACTCAACATTATAAGGTAAGTATCAAGGGTAAAGGGGAGTAATCCAGAGAAAGGAGTGTCGCCATCTCCTACACCGTGGTGTAGGAGATGGCGACACTCCTTTCTCTATTGAAAAGGGTGCCTTCGAGTCGCCATGGACAACGGTCGCCATCTTTACTTTCTTTACTTATATTTGGTTCAATATACAATTAACCGTTTATAAAAATTATTTGTAAGCACACCCAAACAATTTTCTTTTAGTCTAAAGATACCAGGATTTTATCATTCCTACTGGAAATTAAATCAGACTTTATTAGGCATCATTTATTGCCAGTATTGAAATTCGTAGATAAAAATAAAATTCCAATACAAAATTTCTTAAATACATATGTAAGAGATGTATTTATTTTTTACCTCTATTAATTCATGTTTTTTGTTACAGAGTATCGATCCTGTAGACATTAGTAGCAAATAATACCAAATAATATTTTGATTATATAATGTCCCACAACAGATAATAAATAATAAAATCATAGTATCCTTGGTTTAGTATACAATTAGCATTTTATCAAAAAATTATTTGACGTGTATAATCAAAGGTTTATATGAAGACCTAGTTCGTATTACAGGTTTTAGAAATTCACAAATCTACAAATAGAAAGTAGAAATAATGTGTTGCACCAGAGTTTTATCTAAAACGAGTCCTTCTACCGTGAAACCTTGAAGCTTTATGTCACTATCTTAGTTGATAAGCAACTTTTTTCTTTCGGATAGGAACAGACTGAATCTCCCCCTCTCTTCTCTCCCCCCCTCTCTCTCTCTCTATATATATATATATATATATATATATATATTAAAATTATTGAATTTTGATAGATAGATAGATAGATAGATAGATAGATAGATAGATAGATAGAAACACAGCATGATAGCAATAAAAATGTAATGATAAGGAAAAGAACGTGAGGAGTGGGTGAACATTTATACATTTTTCTCAAAGTGAATACAATTTGTCACACTCAAATGAGTTCGTAGTATTTGGTCATTGCAATTCAGGATGTGAGTCATGGTAAGTTATGATTTTTCTCAACCAAGATCTTGAATAGAAAAAGATTAGGTTTTAGCAAGAACATTCGGACTCTTTAACTCTTCAAAGAACAAAAATCAAAAATGTTCAGATTAGTATATTGCTGATATCAGTTGTTACAGATGATCAATTTTTAAGCATTTTCATAGGGGTTAGTGACGAAATTGTCCAGTTCATTCAGTCTAATACTCTGCTGAGGTACGCCCACTGACAATCACAGCCTTGTGTAATGAGAAAGTACTGTCTGATCCTACCTCATCCAAAATGGCATAAAATCTGACAAGCCAGAATCAAGCAGAAAATGATCACGTTAATTTAAAACTGTGATCTTGACTTGTCATCAAAATGTTTTTTATAAAAGTTTTTTCATTTTTTTTCTCATGAAAGTGTTGGTGGTGGTCACAAAGTTGATTTTTATTTTGGTGACCAGAAGATGACCATCAAGTCTCTAAAAAGGAATTTACAGTCAAACATTTTTTGGGTCAAAATATCATTCACAACAGAACACTGCTCTGTATTCTTGTATTTCATTTTTGAGACAGACGTAAATACAAGATTTCTCAGCTAAACGTGTATTATAAGAGACAGCCATAAACTGGAGGATTTCACATATCTTCACGGTCAATCTTGATTAGCTGGAGTTTTTTTTTTTTTTTTTTTTTTTTTTGTCAATGTAGCCATTCTGCAAACTAAAAATCATTCTCATTACTTTCTAGTCGCATCCCAGTTCGAATTTTTGCTGAGGTTCACTTAATGTAAATATTCTTGGGGAAAATATCCTGATAAAACGTCTCCTGACCGGCATACCACAAGAGTGGGTAATTGAGCATTTACACAAAACACTCTCCTTATTTTAAGAACTTTTTCAGTTATTCCCTTAGATTAATCTGCCATAAGGCGACTGTAATAAAGTACTGTGGTAAAATTAAACACTCTTAACAAAATAGACTGCAATATATTTTTTTTAATTGAAATTTAATTTTGTATTAGCTGGCTAGTGACATTTTGAGTTTATCAACCCTTTTATAGATTTTTTCTTCTTTCTATATTTTTTTCTTGAAGATGGGTCGTTATATAGCATTCTTATCCGAACTAGAACTGGATAGAGGAGCCAGATTATACATCGACCGTCCAGTTCCTGTTTTTCTTAGAATTTATTCATTTTTTTCTAAATAACTATGGGATTTACAATATTTTTGGTGGGATTTGTTTGGTTATTTTTTATCTCTATATCTGACTCCATTTGGTTCTTTTACTCCATTTGCTGGCGTCTTCGGGCCTATGAAGACTGCAAAGGAATTAGTGAAGAAAATAAGAACGGTGGCCAAGATACCTTTTATATCTTTACTTTATTTTTGGGTTCAATAACCATTCTTTGGGTGAGTAAATAATTCCTGAAATCTAATGAAATGGTTGCGTCTCCCAGACAAGGCGTTAAAATGTGTTAGTTGTTTTCAGGTAGATATGTCCATTATTCGGTGTTTTTAGTCGTTTTTAACAAAGACGGTTACGAGAAGAGACACGGTCTTACGCTAAGTACGAAACTTAGGCGGACACCTACGCTGCCAGCTGGCAACTGAGAGGGAAAGGGTCCGTCTAGTATCAAAGGTAAAGCAGAAGTGAATGAGAATCTCTTTCTTTTTCCCGCGTATGCGTTTCTCTTCTTCCAGTCAGGGGCTTCTGAGAGTTTCTGCATTTCTTAAATTTATTTTCATTTTATTTAATTCAATTTTAATTTTATCTAATTTTATTTATTTTCTTTTTTATATTCACTACATAACCTTCTCTTAATGGGACTACCTTTAGAAGTTAAGGGGCCTGGAATGCTCCATTATTTACCTAAAAGTGGAATTGAAGGGACATTCAAATTTTTCCTTGGGATATAAGAGCAAAAGCAAAATAAGGACACGTAAAAGCAAAAGGAAAAAAAGTCTTTGCGCTGGAATAACAAAGTTGTTAATTTCTATAACTCAAAACAACTGCGAGTTCAAGCTGCGTCAGATACTTCTATATTTTCTTGCTGTTCAAACGCTATATTGATTGAGTGTAATGAAAACCAATGATTATAAGATAGAGTAAAACTGATAATAAAATAATTATACCTAGATAACCCGCTAACCAGTTGAGTTCCTGTAGTAACAGCGGTCTATGATGATATTGCAGGTACAATTTAGGAAAGAGTGAAGAATTATCATTAGAATTTTATATTTATCTCCGTTTCATCGATAATTTTGACGATTACAAAAATGGCCCTTTGGAGTGAATACACAATCTACAAAATTATCAGTCAATTACATAGTGGAGTACTTTATTCTTTAAGAGCATTTTAAATGTATAACTTTAATAAAAGAAAAAAAAACATCGCCATTATATGCCATTTTTTCTGGATTACAGTTACAATTACACAGAAATAATGATCACTGGCCTGCGTTAAAATTTTTTTCCAAAGGTCATAGGTTTATCAACTAATATATGATCGCCATTTTATGCTAAATTCAAAATATCATTCATTGTATTTGGTCAGGTCTACAGTTTTTAAGGTGTGCTTGAATACTTCACAAGTTTTACACAGTTGATCGTGGGAGCCTGATGTTTTTATAATTTTGTATGTGTTCCTAAGTACAGTGTACTACCCTACTCGCTGATACCAACATACCTTGAGGTGGGGGCATTTCCCTAAGCTTAAAATGATTTTAATGTGCTGTGTCAGCTGAGTGCTGATTTATTTTTTCTATTTTCAGCTTGAGATTTGTAGTCTTGTAAGAATGGATCGTAAGTGTAAGAATAATCTTGACAGGTTCTGTTATATCTGCGGTAATGCGGGTTTTCCTAACCGTCAAACAAAAATCACTGAGTTTGTGAAGAAGACATATTGCGATTACTTTGGAGTCAAACTAAGCGATCATGATAAGCCATTCCCACCCTACATTTGCTGTAAAACATGTGTGGAGAGCATAATAAATTGGAGGAATGGTAAAAGGAAGAGTAAGCCACTAGCCATTCCAATGGTCTAGATGAAAGGGAAAAGATCACATTACAAACTGCTATTTCTGCATGATAAATCTAAAAGGAAGAAATCACAAGAACAAGCGCCATGTCCAAATACACCCATGTTCGTTCTGCCAAAAGACCAATCTCTCATGATCCAGACCTTCCTGTTCCTGAGCCTAATGGTAACATGGAATATAGCTCTCATTCCGAACATAGTAACATGACTGTTGTAGCTAGGGAAGACGCATACAAGTCAGAATAGTACAACCAATCAGTACCCTTGACACAAGCAGAACTCAACGACCTGACCCAAGCCTTTCAAAGGAGTCTACTCATCTGCTGGGTTCACGTCTCGAAGAAAAACATGTTGGCACCACAAATAACGTTCTACTGGTATGGAGACCATGAGAGAGAATTGGGACAGTTTTTCACGCTCCAGGATAAGTCATCATTGGTTAATTGCAACAAAATTGCTGGATTGATTAAATCACTGGACTTAGAGTATAATCCCTACGGAAAGGAGACTTTTTATTGACATTCGTATTATGAAAAGGAGCTGCCAACCCAGTGGGATGTCAAATTTCTCTCTGACTTCTGCTGGTGCTTAAAACTGGATGCAGTGGCTGCCGAGCATAGAAGGAAGTCCCAGAAAAAGACCTTTCATCCATGAATAGCTTCTTTTGTATATTTTTCAGTTTACTATGGCACAATGTGAGCTTTCTGCAAATATATCAAACCTAAATTTAATATCATTTGCTTAATTTAACAAGAAAATAAATAGAATTATAATACTGTCCTATACATTTAAAGTAGGAGCTAGTATCTTAAAAATTTGATCTGATTAAAAAAAAATGAGTATGATTTTTTGATTCAGCATAAAAAACTGACTTAAAATTAGAGTGTAATCCCTACGGAAAGGAGACTTTTTATTGACTCATTCAACATAGCTTCCAAATCAGTTCTTCTACATAATGGGAATAGTTTTTCGTCTATCTCTATTGAGCATTCAGTACAAATGAAAGAAACTCACAACAGCATGGATCATTTGCTGTCTGGTGTTAACTACCAGGAGCACAAATGGTTGATTTGTGGAGATCTTATGTAGGTTAGACTGGTCCTAAGGGTTCAAAGTGGGTACAGAAAGTATCCTTTTTTGTGTCTCTGGGACAACCGGGTTGACAACCAAAATTATGTCAGACAAGAGTGGCCATAAATGCAAGGTTTAAAACCTCGCTCTCATAACGTTCAGTCTCACTATCTCGTTGAATCGAACAAAATACTGCTTCCATCCTCACATATCAAGTTAGGAGTAATGAAGAATTTTGGGAAAGCAATGGACAGGGAAGGCAGCGGGTTTGCTTTCATAGAAGTTCCTACGGATAGGCACTGAGATACTCAAAGACTTGTATATTAGATGGCCCTCAAATAAAAGAACTTATGAAAAACCAAAAGTGTGATGAAGTACTGAGCGAAGGTGAACTGTCCGCTTGGCAGTTACTGAAGTCAATAGTTACAAATTTCTTGCGAAACCACCGGAGTTCAGAATACAAGAAGGTAACTGAAATTCTACTCGAGGTAAGAATTTCAGTTAAACTGCACTTTCTGCAATCACACTTTGACTACTTTCCAAAGAATTGTGGAGATTCGAGTGAAGAGCAGTGTGAGTGCTTTTACCAGGACATTCGTATTATGAAAAAGTGCTGCCAACTCAGTGGGATGTCAAATTTCTCTCTGACTTCTGCTGGTGCTTAAAACTGGATGCAGTGGCTGCCGAGCATAGAAGGAAGTCCCAGAAAAAGACCTTTCATCCATGAATAGCTTCTTTTGTATATTTTTCAGTTTACTATAGCACAATGTGAGCTTTCTGCAAATATATCAAACCTAAATTTAATATTATTTGCTTAATTTAACAAGAAAATAAATAGAATTATAATACTGTCCTATACATTTAAAGTAGGAGCTGGTATCTTAAAAATTTGATCTGATTAAAAAAAAATGAGTATGATTTTTTGATTCAGCATAAAACACTGACTTAAAATCAGCTATTATATAATCGACCTGGAAAACATTATAGATCAATGTAATTTCTAGTAATAGATACATCCCAAATATTTATTTTAAAAAATAAATAAACACTGTAATTGTTTAGATTTATAAATCCATGTTAAAGTGGACGAGGACAACTAAATGATTTGATGGAAAGCCGTCAAATCTGTTATGCGTATTTGTTGAAGGTCGGGGCGCGTGTGGCGTAGTAGTAAACGTCACAGGGAATAGACTCGACAAGCCAAGTTGAAATCCCTGATGGGGTTGTTTGCATTCCACTTTTGCACTAACAGTTATGAAGCTTTTTCTCTCCCAACTATGAGCAGGATAAACTGAGTCCTGCCTTAGTTACGTCGGAGAAGGTAAAACTTTGAATTTAAAATTAGGAAGTATGTGATAGCAACTCCCTTTCCATGAAGACTTAGTGGCTACGAAGCCATTGCGCCATCACAGACGAGGGGCATGACTGAGGCCCTCTGCTCACAAGGGCGAAGAACATTTACATTACATTTTTACGTATGGGAAAATGAGGAAGGGTTTGATGTAAAAGTTTTGTTCCTCATGAAGAAAGAATGTTTTTATCGTGAATTTTTGATAATAAACAATATTCAGAAGAAAGAACGGTTGCTACATGACGTAACAAGTTTAAATTATCAAACCTGAAAATAACGAATTGTCATTTTAAAATAATTATTCACATTTAATAAAAAAATAACTTCTAATTATGTTCGCATCTATTCTTTAAGATGAAAATGTAAAATAATTACATCAGCATTATTTATAAATTAAGACTAACAATCCGAACACATAATAATAATGTCGAAATCAATGAATCTCTTATAAAAGGATTCTGTGTGAAACTCCTTAACGGAGTTTTGGACAGAATTTTAATTTATTAATATACAAAATGTAATTGCTTAAACTCTTTTCTGTTATGTGGATTTAGATTTTATAGTAACTATTACCATTTGCAACTGTTTGATGCAAATATTTAATGAGCAGCAAAGATTGTATACGTTGTTTTGAAAAATGCAATGAATAGAAATGATTCTTTGTTAGTCTAGCCATGTTTACATTAAAAATCTTCACTTCTTATTCGCTGTATACAAATACTTCCGCTTACATTGAATTTTACTGAAACGTTGTAGTCGAATTGATTGAAGAAGAAGTGTTGTTGTTTTTTAAAGGGCGAGGCAATTTGCTGAAAGGAGAAAGAGAAAAAGTGAAAATAAGAACTTTACATTATTACAATGATATTTCTGACACAGCTCTTATTTTTGGATTTTCGAAGGCTCATGTTGATGACCGTTTATATCGGCAAAAACAAATAACTTCATATCTATCTATCTATCTATATATATATATATATATATATATATATATATATATATATATGTGTGTGTGTGTGTGTATAAAGAGAGAGAGAGAGAGAGAGAGAGAGAGAGAGGGTGGGATTACGAAATCAAATTTCTTCTAAAACTTACATTTTAAAGATGCTAAAATTAGCGACGAGGAAAAAAACATAAAAATGTTAAGATGGGTTTTTCTAGAAGCAGAGTTGTGATTTTTTTTTTTTTTCAGAAAATAGTTTTCACGAAAGTGAGATTGTGTCTTTTATGCCTTCAAGTTTCAGTACAAAAATGAATTAGTTCATTAATTACCTAAAAGTCAACAAATTGTTGGACTGCAAAATATTTTTGTAATTTAATGCTGAATCCTTAAAGTTGATGTAGAAGATATATTTTCTGAAAGAAATGCGCATAAAAGTAATAAACATATATTTCTTATCTCACTTCTATTTACAAAACGACACGTCGTCAAGATGTAACTGTTAGCGAGCAAAGCAGATCATTACCTGTGAGTTTGATTCTCACATGGTTCATTATACACCTGGCCTTGTGCCACAACTCGGCCAAGCTTAGTAAGGTACCCTAAGAAGTTAATTTGATCTTTACTAAATGCCTCATATTTGGGGCATTGTATTGAATCGAATCTACGCTTTAAAATAACTATTTAATTAAACGGAAAAAAGAAATCATTCCTTCAAAAATATGTACGATTTTCAAGTTCAACGTAGATTATACTTGGTATATCACTGATTCCATAAGCAGATAAGCTGATGAGTTGTTGTTTTAGGCCAACATATTTTTTCATGTTTTGTTTGTTTTTGGGTCGTATTTTACGCCCATATTTCCTTGGGGTATTCCGAAACATTTCTGTTTTAGCTAAGCATTCATTGTAATAATCATGACAGTATCAGTTGTTATATAGCAACCATTATAAACCAGAGGCTAATGAAATAAACAATAGCAATGTCTACCAACAAGAGTGTCACTTGTTTAAGCTGGTCACCTCCCTACTCCCTTTTAAGCAATGATGGCAATTGAGCAGGTGGGCAGCAGTAAATAACCACAGGAGAGAAATACCAACAAACCGTCCCTGAGTAAGACCTATCTGACGGCTCTCCTTTCCAATAAGCAACCCAGAAGAGCAATCGTAGTAGTAGTAGTAGTAGTAGTGGTTTACTTCATAATCGTAGCAGTGGAAGTAGTTTTACCTGTAAAAATTGGCTCTTTTATTTATTTATTATTTATTATGTAAGATTGTTGTTAATGCTGTTGATCGTCGTTAAAGCCAACATTACAAAAAAGTAGAAAGTCAATTATCATTATTATTGTTACATCAAACCGCGAGCATTATTATTAAGGTACAACATGGCGAAAAGTTCTACGGTACTCATAAGTTTGGCTGGTATTATGGGCCCAATTGTGCTCGTCACGTTGGCTATTTCTTTTTCAACTGACCACTGGTTGGAGTACAAGGTGAACTTGGACCCGAAAAATTCCATTTTTCAAAAAAAGAACGATCTTAAATATAAAAGGATCATTTACACCCGAATTCGGGGTATGTTTAGAGAATGTTTCTTGGGACCAGATGTTATTTGTAAGTTACATTCTTTTAAAAATTTTGTGTGTGTGTGTGTGCTTGTGTGTGTGTGTGTGTGTGTGTGTGCGTGTGTGTGTGTGTGTGTGTGCTCGCTTGTTGATCATGGATAGAATATATAGAGAGAAGAGAGAAAGAGAGAGAAATATGAGACGATGAAAAGTTAAAAGTGGTGGTTTTATGTTCATAACTTTTGTAACTTTCCTATACATTTTAAAAATATTTCTTTTGTTTGTCAGAAATTGTGATTATATATCCTCTCTCTCTCTCTTTCTCTCTCTCTCTCTCTCTCTCTCTCTCTCTATATATATATATATATATATATATATATATATATATATATATATATAAATATAGACGCGCATGCACATACACACACACACACACACACTCATACACATTTCAACAAAATATGTATCATTGTGCTCTATGTATAGGTAAAAAGAGAAATATTGAATTATGATTTTTGTAAATACACAAATTCCTTCTTTATTACGTATGTTAGTGTCAAAAATTCGTTTATCGATTCCAAAAATTTTCATATATATATAGGTGTGTGTGCACCTGTCCATTAACCACCAAAAACGGGGCATCAAAGCGATTTGTTTATTAGAGTAATAGAGATAAATGATCAAACTTAGAGTGAATAAAGCAATTTCCACTCCACTTTGCAAATGATGGATAATTTTGGGGATCTGCTTCCGTGTTAGTCGTTTTTTTAATCAGCCAAATTATTGATACAACGGAGAAAAGTTAAACATGCAAATTAGAATTTTTTACTCCTTCCTAAATAAAAAAGCATCAATGTCATTGTGGACTACTGTTACTACTGGATCGCAGCTGGTTCACTGATCGTTATCGAATGTTTATTACCTTTTAATTGATTGTGTGTATATAAATATTAAAGAATGAGTAGCGTAATAGGTAAGTATGTGTTAGTCTAGATCTATGTATAGGAAGTTGTGAGTACATCTGTGTTAGTGAATATTTTTAGGCATAAATAAATGTGTCTGTGTTTACATGATAGTTCGAAAAAATTGTGTCGCAAACTAACGAAAAAAAACAGAAAATTATCTAGTTTAGTTTCGTCTAGCACATAGCCAAATGAGAGAGAGAAGACTGTGTTGCGCCAATTTGGCAAATGGAAAAGAAACTTTTTTTCCTTTTTAACTGAGCTCAAACGTTGATGAGTGCGAGACGTACACTTATTTTGGCTCCCAAGCAGACCCATGGATAGACAGGTGCGTGAATTTTTAGAGAAAGAAAGAAAGAATCTGGCAGTCAACTTTACAAAATACAAAACTGCTCTGTTCCATTTTTATATTCGAATTCGTTGTTTAGATTTGGGAGGTCACGTGTTTATATTTTTATAAAAGGAGAGTGGACTTTTATCTTGGAGGGGATAGAGATTTGACCGCTATATTTAGGAGTATAAGTATGTAAGATAGATAGCTAGCTAGCTAGATAGATTCAAAAACGAATTACTTATATAAATTTGCCAAAGTAACAAGAATAACTCACTGTAGAGGAGTACAAAGGAAGATAATCTTGCGAAGTATTACTAATGTTCAATCCTCACAAAGTGCCCAACACTTTTGCTCTTCTCTTGTACAACACAATTTTAGTGAATATCCGATTTGCACTGTGTTTTAATGATCAAGTTGTATTTCTTCTGAAAATTATTTTATAAAATTTGAAATCGCTTCAATTGTCTTTAGTTTGTTAAAATAAATAAATCTTAACTTGTAAACCTTTGTCCAAATAAATTTTGGACAAAGGTTTAACCTTCATTTTTGGAATATTTCATGTTTCTTTTTTAGTAAATATTGGAGGTAGCATCTTACAAATTCTAATTTTTTTAAAGAGTCCTAATATAAAAGTTTCTTTTGTCACTAATGTGTTGATATTTAAAAGGTTCGTTTAAATTGAATACATAGAGCAGATATCTAGGGCTTAGTAAATTCCTTGATTTCCCATGCCGAATATCGAAGGTTTATCAATAGCATTATTTGTATCTTAGAAACTTTTTCTTGTCCAAAATGGTTTATCCAGTTACATGAATACACATTCTATAGCGAATTAAGATGAATGAAGTATTTGTGTTATTTCAAGCAAGAAAGAGTTTGAATGACTTTGAAGTTAAACAATAATTTCTTTCTTTAGACAAAATGACTCCCCTTCGACTCCATCTTTTAATCGAATTTTTTAAAAATATTTGTTTTCTTTTCATCTCTCTTTTTTTTTTGTGATATTGCAAGTAGCTGTATAGAATTTGTATATAAATGAAAGGGATAGATATATCGTCATGCTACTCAGAGAATGAAGAGATATAAATAGGGAGCCTCGCATGACCAAACGGTATGAAAGCTAGACTAGTTAGTTCGATTCTCGCTGGGTGCCTCATACATCCGGTTTTGGGCTACAAATAAGCAAGACTGAGTAAAAAAAAAGACCTTTAAGTTCAAACAGAATAAACTATTTGTTAACACCATAACATTAATAAGGCATCTTCTAAAAAAAGTTAAAGCAAATAATTTATTCTTCATTAGTTAAGTTTTTTTCAAAAACAATGCTCGAGAAACAAAAGTCTCATTTTTTAAGTGACTTCAAATAAATCAATGGGTTATAATTAAAATCTTTGTTGTTTTATCGTCCGCAAGATAAATTTGTAACAGTATTCTATTCAGTAGAAATAAATACCTTAATAAATTTCTCCATATTTTTTTTTTTTTTTGTGTGACTCAAAGCTTTGGAAACAGATGTTTGATTAAGATTGTATATATTTGCATAATGGTAAAAGAAAAAATAGAATGGGTTTAGAGGCCAATAAGAGCCCAGGTTATTTTTAATCCGCTCCTGTTTGAAGGAATTAGAATTTAGAACAGAACTGATTTTTAAGTTAAACAGAAAACTCTGATTCTTTCCTTTTTTTCATAAACAAAAAACAGACAAAAATAAAACAGAACAAAATAAGCTTATATTAATTAAAGAAAATATCAAATATTGAAATAAGAAACCATTTCATTAATAAGCAAAGAGTACCTGGAATTTTCCTGTGCATTTTATTCATTATTTCCATTGTTAAATTTTGCTCTGATTTACGATGAAAACTTAATTTTAGAAATTGAATCGTTTGACAAAAAGAGAAAAGCAAAAATTGTAGTCTCGACAATTATTTCATACTGTGTTTTTTTTTTTAGCGGAATACTCGTTGGTCCAGTAAACATTTCATATTTTACGAGGTACAACACAGAAGTTCAGAGAATTTGAAAACATTGATTCATGCGCCGAGTTACTAAACGTTTTCTGTGCATGTTGGACATTTTACGCGAATCTCGAAATGACTCCACCAGAAAATAAAGAACCTTATTGTTTATCAATATTTTCTGACGTTCGTTCCAGATGTAAGTAATATCAAAGCAAGTCTCGCAAGTCATTACAATTAAAGAATGAATTGAATGCCCCATACTTGTGGCCTTGTGCAGAAACTAAGATAAGCTTATTAAATCATGTCCATAACAATTTTCTATGAGAAAACACTTTTGCAAATTACATTTCTTGGAAATGTTTGGAATTCATCATATTTTTACGATAAAAAACAGTTTTTAGCGATTTATTAAAAATGACCTGCCAAAATATACCGTATTTTTTCTCAAAACTCAACATGTTTTCAATTATATTATCATGAGTCAATTACAAATAATCAATATCTGCGTGAACAGGATGTCTCAAAATAGATGCAATCCATTAATATGATAATGATTTATTACTGAAACAAGAGCAATGGTGGTCATTTGGAACACGTCCTGTAAAAATGAATCCTTTGAACTTGAAACATCAGATCAATGTTTTTTTTTAAATTGTTGTTATATCAGTTTTCAGGACATGCAATGTTTTTTGAGTTTCTTGTCTCGGTAATAAACCATTATCATATTAATGGGTTGCATATATTTTGAGACAGTTTTGAGCGATTTTGCCTCCAAATAAATAGTGACGCAAAATATTTTTCCTCTTTTGTCCAAGGCATTGGGACCTAGGATTAATAGTTGTTATAGTATACTATTTTCAAATCTGAAACAAAAATGAACACAACATTATTACTAGTAGAGTTATAAGCAGTCAGACGGGTCCCAGGTATAGTGAGACTCCCTGTAGTTGTTTCTTATCTACAATAGCAAAAATAATACATGGAAGAGTTGGTCAATGAGATAAGATTGTTAACCATCTTGCAACAAAAGACACGAAATTTATTTATTTACTTATAGTTAGTTAGCATAACATGAGACGTGTACTATGTATGTATGTATGTATGTATGTATGTACATGTAGCATGTCGTCTAGTATACTCTTGCCGTGATATATGGCAAGATTTTGATAAATCATCTATCTAGAAGGTAACTCAGATATAAAACTGAGAGTGATGAACTCCTAGCTTTTGTTAATGACTCAGTCTAGGTAAAACCTTTAGCTTCAATAACATCCAGTGATGTAAGCGAGTTCTTCTTTTTGAATATGTGTTATTGAATCTAAGTGAGCGGGATTGATTCAGTGCACCATATCTCGTCATAATAAAAACTTCAGGCACATGTATTGCTTCATTTTATGGGATTGTTACAAAATCAATGCAATATCCGTACTCAAACACGCCGTGACAACAAGCACACACACACACACACACACATACATATATATATATATATATATATATATATATATATATATATATATATATATATTAGTTTGTTCGAGTGGCTACGATCATGGATGAGTGGAATCTGATAGCACATTTCTTTTAAACAACAGATATTCGTTCACCTGCATAATCAGATTTTATCTAATACAAAAGAAATTATATAAGATGTGCACCACAAAAATTTAAGAAATTTGAGCAGCATACGCTAATGTAGTATAGAATATTGCCGCTATTCTTTGCGAGCATTACAACTCGTGAGCCAGTGTGTAAACAGCAAGTGACAGAAACGAGATTTTAGACCCAGTAAATAATTTCATGGTCAAATTCTGAAAATTTGTGTAGCAATAAAAACGAACTCTTTATGTCATTAACAGAAACCAAACTTTGGCTTACGGTCAAGTTAAATTGAAAATATCGGTTTCCGTTAGATTAGCCTGCTCAGTACTTACATGAGTGACCACTTAATAACAGCAAGTATTGTAAACAATAATAAACTGGTCTATGTGCCAGACTTGAGCAAAACTTAGTAAGTTATAATACAAACCAAGCCCTTTCGTATAAACGGGAAAGAATGCAATGGGCGGTCATTTTAGGGTGACATCAAGCAAAGACATCGTTGTTTTTTAAATGAATAAAAACAGGTGTGTTTTATGGGACAAAACGTGTACATTTCCGTTTCTAGAGTGTGTAAGTGCCTATATTAGGGTGTAGCTATAATAGAAATTGTCAGAAGATTCTTATTTCAATGCATAAGATGTTCAGAGTTAACAATAAAAAATACAAAACAGACAAAGTATTATTTGAACGTTAATATGAAATATAATACATGTACAAGAAAATATATATAGAGATCAAGACCCGATTAAAAGGTATCATGACTGAAACCTTAAAGTTTTAAAATTTTAACATTTGAAATTTAAATGAAAACGTAAGTTCAATAGAGAAATATATATGATAGACTGATGATGTTTAGACGTCTGTGTAAGTCGGTACCATTTCTGTACAAATGGAAAAAGAAAAAAGATTATGAAGCTTGTATCCGTTGGATTGAACCTGTGGTAATTTACCGGCTCTTTGGTGCTAAGAAGGATATTTAATTGTTTCCAATTCTTCAGGTTCCAATACTAGCATTAGTGTATCGTGTCGGTGCAAGGGCTTCACATGATCAGCCAAATGATCGGATAGGGCTTCTCCGACCGCCCTTCTAGCCCAGTAAGGGCAAAAGGGGAGTTACGGTCACGTGACCACTCCGGTTACTGCGGCATGGACTACCCAGCCACCAGGATCCTAACACTAAATAAACGGAAAGGAAAGTCAAGATAAATTCATATACTTTTAATAAGTACATGTAATAATATAAAAGCATTGCAACAATTCGCAGCGTATCCCAAAAGAGATAAATATACGCATTGCTTCAAAAACAAAGAGATGGGGAAAGAGTTACAAAAAAGGGGAAATATTAACGTCTTACTTTCTCTGATGATTTTCTTGGTAAGATGAAATTAAGTACCTTGCCAGAGAGAGAAACAAAATTTCGTGTATATATATATATATATATATATATAATGATACACCACCGACATCCTATTTAATGAGAGAAGAGATGCAACTCCTTGTATTCGGAAGCATATTTGACTCATATGGCAATCTGACTGTAAGTTTTCCTCGAATTTCTAGTTCTCCAAGTTTCTTTTCTATTTTTTTAGGTATAGATTTGGTTTGATTTTCTTCATTGGCTTATCAACCTTTGTGGGTTATTTAATGCTAAATCTTGTTTATATATATATATATATATATATATATATATGATTAGTAAGTAAATAGTTTGTTGGTTCATTGGCCCAGTGGGTAGAGTGTTCGCCAATGATCCTGGAGACCTGTGTTCAATCCCAGGTCGAGTCATACCAAAGACTTTTAAAATGGTACTTGATACCTCCTTGCTTAACACTCAGCAATATAAGGTACGTATCGAGAGTAAAGTGGAGCAATCCAGGGAAAGGAGTGGCGCTCTCCCCTACACCTTGGTGTAGTAGCTATTGAAAAGGGAGCCTTATGGTCACCCTCGACTAAGGTCGCCAACTTTACTTACTTACAAGTTTGTTGGTAATTTGATTTTTAAACAAGCTCATTTGTTTGCACACAGTTAAAGGGTGTCAAGTATTGCAATCTATAGTCATTATGGACAACAGCACATGGACGTGCCAGTGTTGATCGACCAGCAAAGATTTACTTACATCAGCAGTTGCGGGATACAACTTCGAGGACCAACTAGGAGCGATGGGTAATTGGGATGAATAGCGAGGAATTGAGAGAGTCAGGGAACTCTATACTGCCAGCGTGATTTGATGATGATGATGATGATGATGATGATTGTTATCTAACTGTTATAATTCTATTTAATACTAATCCTTTATTTGCATACAGTATAGATGGTTTAAAGTATTGCTATCTCAGCACAGGTAACCCTCAGCCACCGCCTTTAAGCACCTTTAAGATAAAATAGGATGGGTTCCTGTTTGCCTAGAGAGCAATTTGAAGAATACAGTCGAGACAATCATATCGGTGCAAGGGCTTCACATAACCAGCTAAATGATCGGATCGGGCTTCTCCGACCGACCTTCAAGCCCAATAAGGACAAAAGTGAAGTTACAGTCACGTGGCCACTCCGGTTTCCGGGTCATAGACTGCCCAGCCACCAGGATCCTGTCCTTAAGAAATACGGGGCGTCACCCACGGCCAACAAGTAGTCTCGTTGGTGGGTATCTTACTCCTCTGCCGAGGTGCAATCGGCGTATTCTACAGTCCCAATCGATAGGGCGAGTATTTAGGTATTGTATTGTAAATAAAAATTAACTTATGCCGGAAAAAATTTGAACGTTCTCAGAACAATGATGTTCAACCATCATTGGTCTGATGATATTATAATCTTTAAAAGTATACATCGGTTCGGTCAGGTTGAAGGGTGTTTTCTGCGCCCCAGTCTGCGTTTAGAAAAACATCAAACACAAAATACATTTAAAATTTGCCCCAAATTAGACATTCTGGTCTTAAGAGAACCAGCATTCATAAAAGAAAATCTAGGAATGCATATGAAGCTTTTTTATTATCTGGAATGACTTCTCCGATTTAGAAATATCAGACTTACAACGCCAAGTAAAATAACGCTCAACCCAAAATGGACATTTCTCTACGCTACATCCAAGAAGATGTTTGTTTTGTAAACTATACTGTAAAATGTTGGAATTTAGCTAAAGATAAAACTCATTGTTTTTTTGTTTTTCTTTATTTATTTTTGTCTTAGGAAACGCGAAAAGTGAAAGAATCGTAACCCAACCTCACCACGAGCAAGATGCAATACAAGGTCAATTTTTTAAGTAAACTGGAACTGGTTGGAATTCAGAGTTTTACTCCTCCTAGACTAGTTTCCGTATCAAGGCTAAAGAGTCTAGTCTGCCCTACTATTTATCCATAGTTGGGGAAGAAGAGATGATGAATTCATACCTTTTCCAAAGTGCGAAGTAAAATTGAAACAGTTTCGTCAAGAATTTGAACTCAGTTCGTCGAGTCCATTTCCGAGACTATAAATGATGCACTTACCATGTCTCCATCTTAGATTCGCGATGTAACTTGATTAAAGCAAACAACATTTTAATAGTTGATTTAAATCACAGGCGGTAATATGTCTTGGATAACATTATCTTTCTCTTGGGTATCTCGTCGTAGAACAGATATGATCAAGATAGCCTTACAAATCAGTAAACGTATTTAATCTTCACTGAGGACCTCAAACCTGGTAGACTTGTACCAGATTAAGCCAAGTTTGGCCAACTGATAATGCTTTCCAAAGTATTAACTGTAGATTTCTGGAAGTTAGAATCAACCAACCAACGGGAAAGTCGCATTTAAACCCTTCGTACTTTCGAGCAGTTGCTGGTTTGGTGACATTGAATCTCTATTTCTACATTGCTATTGCTTTTAATAACAATACAACAATACACAATGTTAAATAAGAGATCACAACATTATTTTTTAACCAGGAGCGCTGGGTAGAAATAATTTAAAACACTTCCACAGGTGATGTAAAAATAATTGAAAACTATCCGACGTTGATGGTGGGGCTTGACGTTTTGGGTTCAACTTTCCAACGAATGGTGTTAAGCACGTCAGACCGCCATTTTTACGTAATTAAAGAATAAGTTAGATCTTGTTAAAATCCTTGATGCTATTTGTAAACGATTTGCTAAACGTACTGTATTTTGTTTCATGATTTTATTTATATTTACTTCATACGAGTTTTTCTATCCATTTACGTAACTTAAAAGAGGTAGTAGGTATATAAGAGGGGAACCTTAAGTGTTTTGCTTATTTAACTGGCCGCTTTAATAATTTGATCAAACTGCTATCGTTGTATTACCCAGTTGAAGATAAAATGTAAGCATTTGATATGGTAACAATGAAATATGAATTAATATAGCAACAATGAAATTATTTTTATGAGTGCACAAAAAGATAGAGAAACAATATATACAATTACTCAATTTACTTAATGCTGAAGTTTCTAGATCACAACCGTATGAATATATATATATATATATATATATATATATATATATATATATATATATGTGTGTGTGTGTGTGTGTGTGTGTGTGTGTGTGTGTGTGTGTGTGTGTGCATTAGAACAGATTCTATGAACATTAAAAATGATCGATTCGAAGAAAGCTACAAATTATAGAGTAAACAGTAAAACCTAAAATTCAAAGCTGTAATCATCTATCATGTGTTATCCTGTGTTATACTGCAAGGCAGGAAACTTGGAGCCTCGTGACTGATAGGTGATAACAGCTTTAAATTTTACCTTATATAAAAAATAGTCAAGTGACTTAAATATTGCGTACTTCAGACGTAGTCATATAGACTCACCTGATGATCGTTTCTGTGGTAAATGGTCTTATTTCATATCTTAAAATTGATATCATAAAACCATTATATATATATATATATATATATATATATATATGTGTGTGTGTGTGTGTGTGTGTGTGTGTGTGTACACTAATACATGCACGTATATCCATATACATATACGAGATGCATTCAATAAGTTTCCAGACTTTTAATGTACAGGCATTTGATATTGTCGTAGACTCTTGAAAATTCACTGTGTTATTGCTATACATCTTATGAGATGACTGACTAATTTTTGTTATCAGGTTTAAATGAAGAGCTACAGCATCAATTGGAATACACCCTACTAAAACCTGATTGTCATAACTGGTGAATTTCAAAAAACAATCAGGACGTGAGGACACTTTAGAAGAACAATATGCAAAGTCTGTTTTAAACTTGGAAAAACTGCCACAGAAATGAATGGAATGCTTCAGATTGCTTTTGGAGAATCTTGCATGAATCCAGCATCAGTTTTTGAGTGGCATAAGAGATTCAAAGTAGGCAGGGAGTCTGCGAGGGATGATGAGCGGTGTGGCAGGAGTAAGGAAGTCAATACACCAGAGTTGATTGGCCAAATGGTTAGGGTTAGGTTTACTATGTTGAGGTTTTAAGGGAGTTCAGGAAGAGATTCCGTCGGAAGAAGCCAGCACTCTTCAAATAGGTTCAGTGGCATTTCCATGAGGACAATGCATCAGTCCACAACTCCATCCTTATCACAGACTATTTGACCAAGATGGGCATCAAGACAGTTCCTCACCGTCCCTATAGTCCAGACCTTGCTCCCTGTGTCTTTTGGTTATTCCCTAAGCTCAGAGGCTGTTGTTATGAGAGAATTGAGGAGATGAAAGAGGCTGTGACGTAGGTCATTGACACGCTCATACAAGAGGACTTCCATGGGGCCTCCCAGAAGTTGTTGGAACGGTACAACTAGTGCATTGCAGCCGGAGGAGATTACTTCGAAGGGGAATAGAGTTTCATGTGTGTACTATCAATAAAAGTGCCCAGACGAAAAAAGTCTGGAAACTTATTTAATGATCCTTGTATATATAAAGATTTTGTGTTGATTTTGGTCCTTTTCTCTGTCTGTCTGTCTGTCTGTCTGTCTCTCTCTCTCTCTTTCTCTCTGTATGTGTTTGCGAGTATGCATACACATGTATAGACAAATGTGTACTATATATGTTTTTCAAAGATATTGGGTGGGTTTAATGTGTGTGAGAATGTATTTAAGCCTCTACATCGATGTATTTTAAGGTAGTCCTTGTGTGTACATGTTGGCGCATGTGTGTATGTAGATAGGCTCCGCTTAATGTTAGTTTAAAATCTATCAATGATGTTTTTTTCTTTTATTTGGAGTAATGAGTTGTCATAAGTCTGGTTTATGAGTATTATTATAGACTCTCCTTTGCTACATTTCTATTTTCTGGTGATTTAATGTTGCTTTTATGTAATATATGTTGCTTTATGTATACGAATTGCAATTGATACATTTGGTTATTTAGACTACATTTTTGAAGTGCACCTTGAATTTTTATTATGAATATTGTTTTGAGGTTATCGAAGGTAGAGGATTTTCCTTCAATGGTTATATACATCTTTTATTTTTGCATTTGAGACTCCATGCCTTGTGTATTCGTCAAATTTAGTTTACTTTTTTGTGTTCGTCATTCGTTTTTAATAATTTTTATAGTGCCGAGTATGTTTTTAATTCTATCTTTGTTTTTAAGCTTTTCTTGATGCTTTTATATATCTGTGAATAATTCTGGATTGATTTTATTGAATGCTAAGTCATATGTTTAGGGTTGCTCGTTGCTATATTGGGGGGGGCGAAGTTTTTTATGACATTTTTTCTAAATTGAATCCGTTATTTATTAGTACTGGAGGGTTTTCCTCTTGGCGAGTTTGTCAGGGTTTTTTGTTAGTAACTGGGGTGCAGATACTCCGTGCTTGAGTGTAAGGGATGGATCTTATGCTGTTTGGATGGGTGATGACGCTTGAAATGGACATTTTGATGGAGACCTGTGGGTTTGTGATAAATTTCTATAATTTAGCCATTATGATTTTAATGAGGTTGTTATTTAAAATGGTAGGTATATAAAATTATCTTCTATGGTGAATTCTATTTTAGTGTGTAGGCTTGGAAGAAAGTAATGTAAATTGTTAATGTTGCTCCATCATCATTTCCAAAATATGAAACAGTCATCCAGGTATCTTTTTTCCATGATCTAATAAATGTTGTTTTTATATCATTGCTGTATTTTTCCCTATGATTTCGTATAAATTTTCTTTTAAGTATGCTAAGATTAGGGTGGCGTACGTTAGTGCCATTTTAGTTCCTATGGCTTTTCCAAGGGTTGGATGTAATTTTTGTTGTTAAAGGTCTTAAAGGTCTAAATTTGTGGTCACTAAGGTTTGGAATTTCAATGTATTCAGCTTTCTTGTGTTTCTATTGCTATTTTTTTATTTCCTCGGGATTAGAAGATCTTTTTTCTTTGTTAATGTTTCATTGAGTGTTTTGAAGAATTTTGTAATTTTTTTATAGGATATGATTGTCTATGTTTGTA
This sequence comes from Sepioteuthis lessoniana, assembly GCA_963585895.1. NCBI lineage: Eukaryota > Metazoa > Mollusca > Cephalopoda > Myopsida > Loliginidae > Sepioteuthis > Sepioteuthis lessoniana. Next base: position 25,025,479 of record OY757925.1, on the reverse strand, counting down.
TTAATAAATGTATTGTAGTTTTCATTCCTTAGAATTTCTTTGATTTTTGATCTGTAATATGTCTTATTTAAAATGACTACTGTGCTTCCCATGTCTGTTTCTTTTATAATTATGTCTATTTTTCTGTATATTTTTTAGGCTTGTCTTTCTTTTAGTGAAAGGTTGTGCTGTGTAAATTTTATCTTTTAAGTTAATGTTTCAGAGCTTTTTTGGAGAATGTGCTTTAATTTACTGTTATTATCTTTGTTCGGGAAGAATTTTGATTTATTTTTTTACTGAGAAGTCGTCAGTATTTTGGGGGGGTTATGGAATTTATCTCTCTCTCTCTCTCTCTCTCTTTATATATATATATATATATATATATATATATATATATATATATATATATAAGAATACTTAAAGAAATCATATGTAGCAGGGAAATGTAAATGAAAAAAGAGAAAAAATTGGGAATATTTCATTACAAATGCCACTAGAGCACTTTCATCCGGTAATTTTGACATTTATAAATTGAATTACTTTGCTGAAAGATAGCGGGTACATCTTTATGGATAGAGTGAAATGCAGTTCTGGCAGTAAAGATAGTTCGAACGTTAACCCCATTATAACAGCGTACAACAGAAGAAATAACCTTATCAGCAATTAACTGGCCGGTAGAACCAATTTCAATGTTGTTGTGATGCAACATATACAGAGCGAACTTCGCAACGTCTTGAGATAAAAAGGGTAAGACAGCATGTTCCACGAGGAATTTGGGATCGAACAACATCCGAGCATTTGCAAATGTTAGATTCTGCCATCTGTGAGCATTTGAATGCTACAAATACCTATGTGGCTAATTATAATTATGAATGCTTTGTTGTTTTGCACAGAGTGAGGACTGAGCAACATCTGAATGTCCTCGAGGCAATTTTTACTATATAAATTTGCATGTACCGATATATATATATATATATATATATATATATATATATATATATATATATATATCATGTGAATAAGGACTGTGAATATCCAAAGAATGAGAGCTCAATGAACGACTATCTTTAATAAGCGAAATAAATTTATGATGGAAATGGAATACTATTTCTAAATTTCATGTTTTTTAAACATATATATATATAATCAATAATAAGTACAAAGGCGCATTTTTTTTGGCTCTTTCCAGTCAGGTATACCAGGCGGAGAAAGCCTATTTTTATGAAATAGAAATCCCCTTTAAATTTCTATTTTTAATATTTTTTTAGTAAAACATAAATTTAATGTTTTTCTTTTTTGTTTCCTAATACAATAAGGAATCAGTGTGAAATATTCTACTTTTCGGTAGCAAAAAAAACTTCAAATTTCTTTTGCATTTATGATACAAACAACACACACAACCATGCATAAAAGTACATTCACATACATACCCGTATATAAGAATAAATAAATACGCACACACACACACAAACTCACACAGAAGATATTTTAGAAGAAGGTGAAATGTCTTTTTCTTTTTTGTCGGTTTGTTTTTGTTTTTTGCCTTTAGTTCTTAACATAATTTTAGTTGCTGTTTGACTACTCCTAGTTTGGTGCTGTTATATTCTGAGTTGTGGGCGAGAAATGCGTATGGTTGCAAAACAAAGAACGTATAGATACTCACAATAACACAGTAATGAGAGAGTAGAACGGAGAAATACATTCACAGTCAAAGAATGAATTCAGTGGCAGTAGCTATAAAGTTCATGTACTGTACTTGTCTCGTGGTGAAGGGATGGTTTTCTCGGAATTAGGATACGTTGGTAGCTGCGGAGAGCGTTTGATGTATCGGATGACAGGCGCCAGACGGGGTGAAGAATCCTTAACACGGGTCGTGTGAGGGAACAAGTCTGTGGTGTAGGAACGCAACTGAACTGATGATTGTTTGGTCCGTCTATTTATACGTTTTCTGTAGGCTCAGAACGGCAATTTTTGTGCCCCGCGGGAAGCGTTCCGATTGGATATTTATTAATGTATTTTTTTTTTTTGTTAATTTATCGCAAACGGAAGTTCTGCGCGGAGCCTATGCGTGAGCGACTAACTTTTCATTTTTAGTTGAGAACTCGAAGTGTTAACTTCCGTTTCTTTTTTCTTTTCTTCTTTTCTTTCTTTTTGTTTTTTCAAATCAAGGCAAGATCTCGTCTTGTAACAGCTCCCCCAGATCTTACCATGATTTGAAGTTGCTATGTTGTTAGTGCTTGCTTGCGTGCGTGTTTTGTTTTGGTGTTGTGTATTATCTATTTTGTTTTTTGGCACATAACGAAGTCTTTAAAGCGTGCTGGGAGTTGCCCTCGTGTTGTTCGTTTCGTTGGGTTTTGGGTATTGTCTCCGGAACTGCAGTCATTTGCGACGAGATGCTCCCCTGACGAAAGTGTAGGGAGTTGTGACAACGGGTGATGGGTAGGTTGCCGGGGTGGACAAGGAGATAGGAGTGGTCGTGTCGACGGGTGATTGGGAATTTGGTGAGGTGGGGATAGAGCTGGAGGTGGGGGTGGTCGATGCATGTGTTGCAGGTCATTTGGTCGTGGTACGAGTCGACGGACGTGTCCACGGTGAACCCAATGCGTTTCACAGTTGTCGTTTTTCACTTGAACTACCAAACCGTTCGTTTTGGTGACCTCAAAGTCACCTATCCAAGGCAGGTGAGACAAGTGGGCTGTTGCGGATTGCGGTCGGTGGAGTAGCACCTTGTCACCGACTTGTATCGGGTCTTTGAAGATGCTGCGGTTCAGTTTGGCTTCCATTTTGTGGTCAGCCTCGTTGTTCGCCAAGGCGACTCTTTGATGCACCTGTCGGAGCAGAGCGTTTATCTGCATACCGTAAGCACCTGGGTTGTTGTTAACGATGTCTTGGCAGGGGATCTTCGGTAGACCAATGTTTGGTTGGCGGCCGGTGATAATGTAATGCGGGGATGCACCAGTGGCGGTGTTGGCTGTGGCATTCATTGAGGAAACTGCGGATTCGAGAACGTCCGTCCATTCACAGTTTCTGTCTTCGCAGATCATGTAAAGGGCGTTTTTTAAGGTCCGGTGTTGCCTCTCAATGTTCCCCGAGCTTTGTGGTCGCCACGGGCAGTGAAGTTCCCGGGTGATCGAGGTTAGGTCACAAAATTCCTTGTAGGCCTCACCAGTGAAGTGGGTTCCTCGGTCGGAGGAGACAATGCGGGGAATCTCGCGGTGACGAAGAAAGAACTGGTAGAGTCCGCGGGCTGCGTCGATTGCGCGGTCTCTGGCACATGGTATGGCCATGAGGTGGCGGCTGAAGCTGTCTAGAATAGTAAGTATGTACCGCTTGCCCTTTGAGAGGGGCATTGAGACAAAATCTATGTAGACAACCTCGAATGGTTTTCCGCCTCTCTTGCAATGGCCCGTGGACCAGTTTCGGCGCATGCCGTAATTTCCCTTGCGTTTAGCGCAGGTTTGGCATGACTGAACATACGCCCTGATATCGCGATTTTTGAACTCCCACCAGTAGCTGGATAGGTGTTCCTGCATGCGGGAGATCCCTGAGTGGTTGACACAGTCATGGGCTTGGTGGAGATATTTTGTCCGGAGCTTGTAGGGTACTACCAGTTTTGGTGTGTTTGTAGTATCCCTGATCATCAATACAGATGTACCAGGTTCCAAGTAGAATTGGTGCATGTGTTTGTTATATAGCCCGGTACGATGATCTTTGGGGTCGAGTAGGGTAGCGTCCGGTCTTGGGGTTGCCAACTGAAGAGCTCTGATGATTTTTGAAAGTGTGTCATCAGAGGCTTGTTCCGCTGCAATACCCATGTGGTCAGCTATCTCTTCAACCGGGATGGTCGATGTGGCATGAAACGCGAGGAATGCGTCGATGGCCTGCAGATGATGCTGAATGTTTCGTGTTGTGTGAGTCCCAGGGAGCAGCTGGGAGCTCTTGATTTCGTCCATGCACCAGGATGGAACGTAGATGTTTAGACTGGAGCCTTGGAGTTTGAAGCGCTTCCCTGCAGGTGTCGGGTCTGCCGTAAGCTTGTCCTTGCTGTGGCCATATCTCCGACTGAGCATGTCTGCCCAGACATTCGATTCACCTTCTACATATTCCAAGACGAATTTGTAGCACAATATTTCCTCCTGCCATCGTCGTATCTTCGCATTGTTGAATTCACGTTGATCCAAGTATGTGAGAGATCGATGATCTGTGAGGACGACGAAGGGACGACTACGCAAGAAGTAATCGAATTTGGTGATGGCCCATTTTATCGCATATGCTTCGCGTTCAGTTGTTGACCAGTTGCGCTCCGTCGTGTTAAAGGTGTGTGAGGCAACTGCTATTATTTTCTTTTGGCCGTGTTTATTCTCTTGCATGAGAATGGCCCCACATGCGATATCGCTGGCGTCGGTGGTGAGGGTAAAGAGTCCGGTGAAGTCGGGGAATGAAATGATTGGTGGTGAAGCGAGGCGCTTCTTAATTTTATTGAAAGCCTTGTTGGCCCCTTCGGTCCAGACGAATGTTCGTCCGGGCTTATTTAGTTCGTTTATGGGGGCCATTAGATTGGAGAACATGTCGGTTCTGATGCTCTCATTAAGGCGTGTCTCGATGAATTGCCGAATCCATACGAGACGTCCGATGAGACTTTGTAGTTCTTTTCTCGTTGTCGGGGGTTTCATGTCGATAATGGCGCGGACATATTCGGGGTCGGCCTTGAACCCGTCGCTATTCACGATGCGACCGAGAAATTTAGCTTCGGACGCAAGAAAAATGCATTTTTCCGGGTTTAGTTTTAATCCGAACTTGCGTAGAGCAATAAATAATTGCTCCAGCGCTGTTACATATTCCTCGAAGGTTTTGGCGTGGACAAGATTATCGTCAATATATGACGATATGTTCGCGCGTGAGGCCACTGTGTCGAGAGCCTCAGCTATGCATCGCGAGAAGATTTGTCCAGCGGATGTTAGACCGAAAGCCAGACGAGTGTATTGGAAGCAGCGTCCTTTCCAAGTAAAGGCCGTTTTATGGCGGTCACGTTTGTCAATGACGATTTGCCAATAGCCATTGCGGAGGTCGAGTGTTGAGAAGTACTTGTTACCTTCGCCAATCTTGTTGAATGTCGAGTCAATGGTAGGTATTGGGTATGGGTCGAGATCGACTAAAACCTTGTTGAGGGTTCTTTTGAAATTTGCGACCACTCGGATCTTTCCGTTTTTCTTGCGGACGGCAAAAACGGGACTGTTAAATCCTTTAGGGTCGTTGCAAGGTTCGATAACACCCTCACTTGCCATGCGGGCAATTTCCGCGTCAACATCATCCTCCAGTGCTTGGGCTATAGGGTGCTGTTTTTGGCTCCTGGACTGGCCGTTGGTTGGTATGCGTATGGGCTTGATGAAAGTGCCCCTTCTATTGTCGTCGGTGCCGAGAATGTCCGCATAGCTGATGAGCAAATCGGCGGTAGCTTCTAATTCACTACGGCTATGATGGTCTGGAAGCGATAGGCCTACGGTTTGCTTAAGCCAATGGAGTTTTTGGTTGAGAGTCAACCCGTTAGGCGATGATCTGGCTGTGGCTCGTGGTTCCTCGTTGGAAACGGTTAGGGCGCCGTGTGAAAGGTTGTGGGTCGGTTTTATCCTTGGATGGACGGTTGTAGAGAGCGGGACAGTATGTTTTAGCTTGCCAGATGGGAGTGTGCGCGCAAGTTCTACAGTCGCCTTCTGGTTATCGATAGTATAGGATAACAGTGTGTGGTGGCCGAGTATGTTCTGGCCGATCAAGATGGGAATGTCTGATGTCGCGATCAGTGTGTCGACGTTGCAGAAAGCGGGAGAAGTATCGTCACCCAAGGTAATGTCGCAGGTGAGCTTGCCCAGAATAGAGATGTTCCCTCCGATTCCTTTGACTCGGATGTTGGTTTTGGACATGTGTCTTCTTGCATCTTCAGGTAAGCGAGAAATGGGAATGATGCAAGTCGTGCATCCGGAATCCAGCATGCCTACACCGGAGAATGTGATGCCGTTGTTGCGGAGGTTGACCTGAACAAGGGGCGATCGGAGATCAGGTTGGATTTGAACGTTAAATGTGTGATGATGCTGAGTGGATACATGGACCTGGGAACGATTCATCACATCTCGTTCGGTCCCAACCGAAAATCCAGTTCGTCGAAGCGCGTCGCGTGTTCATGGTTGTGCTGATCGCTATCTATTCCAGGTAAACCGGTGTCAGTGGTCGCTATGTGTGCTTGAGCATGAGGTGGGTGAAAATATGGGCACCTGTTGCCCTTAAAGCATGCGCGGCCTCGTAAAAAATTTTTGCACATTGCTTGTTGGCTGGGTTGGCCAGCGCTTCTTTGTGCCCGGTTGTGCTTCATGTTGTAGGTGGGGGCGGTTCGACTTTTCCAGTCAACGATGGATGGGTTCCGCCTGTGGGTTTGTCGCAGTTGCTTGTTCAGATCCAGCAACTGTAGCTGTACGTCGGCTAGTATCTTGTCACTTTCAAGGCTACGAGGTTTGTCAGAGTGTGTAGGTTGGCTCGCCATCAGCGCAGTGGTTTCAGCGGCGGTGGTGATGTCCGTTTTGATACCACGATCAAGATAGCGTTGCGCATCGCTGGCTATACCACCCGCTGAGTAGTGTCTGTCCATAGTTTTGACGAGGTGTGGATAGATGTTAGGTGTCCATGCCTTGATCTTTTCACTCATGAGCATGGCCCCCATTAGGGAAAATGCAGTTTCGGCCGTCATCTCAGCATTTTGTCTGTCCGACTTGAATTTTGCCGTGATGTGGACTGTGGCCTCTCGGATTGTGTTTTCAAGTCGGCCTGCAAAATCAGTGAGTTTCTCTCCCTCATGTCGCTGAAGGTCCCATGCTCGGCTTAGGTACTGGAAGTTTGTCATTTGGCTCCCGTGGATGGATATAAGGTAAGCCTTTAGTTCCTCGAACGTGGACGTAGGCTGTCTTGAGTCCTCCATCTGCTGGAAGATGCCTTCGTTCAGTAGTTGCTTTGCCAGCTTGACAAACTCCTTCTCCATTGCAGGATATTCTCTTAATTCTGGCTTAACGTGTATGGTGTAAGCCTTATTAAGGTCGCTAATGAAGCGGTTTACATCGCTGCCCGGTTCGAAGGTCCGGATGGATTTTGTGGCGTCCCGAAGTGACTGCTGTCGCAATAGAAGCTCATAGTTTGTGGTGTGTTGTTGCAATGTGTGCGATCGATCGTTTGCAGAGCAGTTAAAAGTTTGTGGAGGTCTGTTTTCAGTTCACTAATGATTAATTGTGCTTGCGGGTTGTCTGCTGGCTCCATGTCAATTTTCGTTTGGAGAATCGCTGCTTTTTGCTGTTTTATAAGTTCCAAGATTTCTGATCGAGAAAGGCCGGAGTATTCCATACTTGTTTTGCTGCACGCTTGACACCAGTGTTATATTCTGAGTTGTGGGCGAGAAATGCGTATGGTTGCAAAACAAAGAACGTATAGATACTCACAATAACACAGTAATGATGTTATAGAAAATTTTTATAAATAGATTAAGTACAGAGAGTAGAACGGAGAAATACATTCACAGTCAAAGAATGAATTCAGTGGCAGTAGCTATAAAGTTCATGTACTGTACTTGTCTCGTGGTGAAGGGATGGTTTTCTCGGAATTAGGATACGTTGGTAGCTGCGGAGAGCGTTTGATGTATCGGATGACAGGCGCCAGACGGGGTGAAGAATCCTTAACACGGGTCGTGTGAGGGAACAAGTCTGTGGTGTAGGAACGCAACTGAACTGATGATTGTTTGGTCCGTCTATTTATACGTTTTCTGTAGGCTCAGAACGGCAATTTTTGTGCCCCGCGGGAAGCGTTCCGATTGGATATTTATTAATGTATTTTTTTTTTTTTGTTAATTTATCGCAAACGGAAGTTCTGCGCGGAGCCTATGCGTGAGCGACTAACTTTTCATTTTTAGTTGAGAACTCGAAGTGTTAACTTCCGTTTCTTTTTTCTTTTCTTCTTTTCTTTCTTTTTGTTTTTTCAAATCAAGGCAAGATCTCGTCTTGTAACAGTGCTATTTCGATGTGTCTTAGAACAAAGAATTCAACGTGGATTATACAACAATTTCCACTGTCCTTTAACCGTTTCAATCAAATCATACCAACTGCAACCAGCCCCCACCCACAGTTTTTTGACTTAAAAAAAGATGATCTGGATATTTAAATGCGGTCTTTACATCCCCCTGTACTGCGGATCTAAACAAGTGCAAATAATTAAATATCCGAGAACAAAGTGAATACAACCTGGTTCTGGACAAGTGTCCTTGAAACTGAATATCACTTTTTGAAGGATTTTTTCAATTTAACAGGCAAAGATCCTAAATTAAGTTTAACGGACGTTTAATTCTTTAATGTCACTTAATTTGCATCAGTGTTAATAGCCACAATATCAAATTTCCATGAGGTTATGTTTGTACATCCGACTTGATGAAGTCTTATAGGTCACAACGCTAAGAATCTGTTTTAAATTCCAAAACTTCTTCCCAAATAGACCAAATAATGGGCAGAATATTTCTAAAAGTTACAGTTCTCTTTTAAAATATGTTTTTCGTTCTACACCTAATAAAAATGTATCCCTGAAGATGAATGAAAACTTGAAGTGAAAGTTAAAAATCTGTATTAAAGTCACTATCAGTCACTTTGCAGTAAGTTCGTTCTTCACTTTATAACAATACTACTGTGACCTTATGAGATTATCAAAAAACAATTGCTATCTACCGTAAATTGAATGTGAGCTCGTCAATGAAATGAATTTTATTCAGATCTGTCCAACTAACCACGTGCGTTAGTTTACAACCGAATGTAATACTACCATTTGGTTTGTAAATTTGTCTTAAAATAGAATTTTAATTACCTTAAATTGAGTACAATTTTAAAATAAATTCAGTTCTAATGTCTGTTCTTTTAAAATTAAGTAGCTTCCACATGGTGCTAGGTCAATTAACTGGAAGATTTAAGCATAGTTTTTTGCGATGATTACTTCAATGTTTTTTGTTGCTGTTGCTGTTGTTTTTTCTTTTGTTTGTTGGGGTTCACTAATATTATTCTAAGTTCATTATTTGACTTCGCTCAATTTTCTATCTATTAAAAATCAGTCATACATAGTTTCAAAATATTTCCATGGATTACTCGTATTAATTTTCTTGACTTTTTTCTCTTTATTTCTTCTTTTTCAATTGATGTTTTCTCCCCCACCCACACACACCTATTGCATTTTCGGCTTTTATACTTTGGGGCAATGAGCTGATCTTTTTATAATGTCTTTAGCTTAAATTATGCGTTTATTTTTAAGTATGACTTCGGAACAGAGCAAATGAAGAACGGTGGGTATTTATAGATTTTTTTTTTTTTTACCTGTTACATCTTGAGAAGTTTTACTCGCAGTACGTAGCTCAAAAGCTCTGACTCTAAATAAGCATATGATACTTGTTACTTTATTTCTTTTTTTCTTTTTGGTAACATATTATGACCCACTTGAAATGAATAATATCTTAAGAATGTAATTATCAAAAGCTAAATTTGATATTCAACCAATCAAAGAAGTCTGGGTGAGTCTCATTTGAAATAGCAAATTCATTTGGCGTGTCATGTCAACTTTTCTATTTTTCAAATGGAAAAAATGTTCTCTTCCTATCAGCAGAAGGATTAATATTATCTTTTTATAGTTGAATTTTCCATAAAAATGATAGATTGAATTACGTTTGAAATTTTTTAAAAAGATTTGAAGGTAATAAATTAGAGATAGTTGCTGCATAAACCCCTGGTAAAAATCCAGAAAAAACTAAATAGATATCAAGAAGAGAAAAGAACATCTTAGTGCCAATTGGCTAGTGCTTTGGTAGCTTGACAATGCCTGTCTTCATGTTGCAAATGCGACGCAGCACCTGATCAGGAAACTGATATCATAAAATCAGACTTGGTCTTTAGATGTATACATTAAGTAAGCTTTTGAGTAAAACTCAGTAAAAATTTGAATATCTCTTATATACACTAATGCAGAAGAAGAAGAGTTATATATAGTCTTTACATGTGTAGATGAAATAAACTTGGAAACAAAGGTTGTTAAAAATACTTTTGTTACGTCCTAATACAACCACTGAGCCAATCTTTTTCAAAATGGTCTCTGAGGAGGCTCCATTCAACAAGAATCTATTAACTGCTAAGTTAGAATCACTTTGATAAAGAATATTGCTTAAAATTAGTGAAATCTATGCCCGAAAGAATTAAGGCTGTCATGAATGCTCGAGGAGGGACAACTAATTATTAATACTATTTTTTTTTCATTTTTTATTTGTTTGTCAATGAATTCCATAATATTTTCCTCTGCATGGCTTGTAAATTTAATCTACTACATATATATATATATATATATATATATATATATATATATATATATATATATATATATATATATATATATATATATATATATAATCTTGTTAAAAGAAGACATTAAGATATATATATAATAGGATATAAAAGTCTATATTAGTAAAATAGGACATTAAGATGGGTACATAAAATACTCTTTGGAGTAAAAGTTTGTAAAGAATACACGAGATACTCTAATATATTACGATACTGATAAACCAGAATAATATTTAAACGTGTATATGAAATAAATTTTGGAGTGAAGCTCAATAATAAATGAAAATAACTTTTACTAATACAAATAATTGGTGCATTTGGATCGGTCACCTAAAGTTTGGAAAAAGAACGAAAAAAAATGGAAATTGAAGGATGAATCGAGATTATCTAGATCACACCATTGTTAAAATCAGCCTGAATACTGAGAAGAGTCCTGGAGACCTGAGGAAACTTGCAGTCAATCAAACTCCCGTGAAATACGACCAGATAACGCTTGTGTGAAGAACTCACAGGGTTGAGTTACAAATTGATTCGCCAATCCAGGCCAGAAAACCATAGTTTTAATTAACAAGAAGAAAAGAACTTGTCATCTAATGAATTTTGCTGTGTCAACAGACGACAGAGTGAAAGTGAAAGGCAAAAAACTGAATGAATACCTGGACCTTGCTAGAGAACTGAAAACGTTATAAAACGTGAAGGTGACTGATACTAATCATGGTTAGGATTCTTGGAATATTCGCAAAGACTTGGAAAGGAAACTAGATGAACTGGAAGAAGAAAAATTGAAATCATTCATATCACAGAACTATTAAAATCGAATACGATACCTAGAAGAGTCCTGAAGACTTGAGTAGACTTGCTGCCACTCAAACTCCAGAGAAAAACCACCAGGAATAGTTGATATGAAAAAACTCTCAAGTAATATAATAATAATTAATTGGTACTCTTGGTTGTGTCACCAAAGTTGATACAAGGACCAGAATACTGAGAAGAGTCCTGGAGACTTGAAGAGACTTGCTGTCACTCAAACTTTAGTGAAAGACAATCAGCTAAAACTGATGTGAAAAACTCTCAAGGAGTAACAATAATATTGATAATGATAATGCTAATGTGTGTTCATCTCTGATGTAGAAAATGCTAAAAGCACAGATAAAAGAAGACATCTATTACTCGCTTCAATGCCGCGGACTTTTCCAGAAGAACAGGAAGTATGTCGTTAGGGGACAAGAGGAACAGATGACTTTCTATATATAGATCAGCACATTCTTAAGGAAGTCAAAATAAGGCGAAAAATGTAGCCATGGCATTGATTAACTATAAAAAGTCTTCTGATATAATACAATGTTTGAAAATGTACAAAATATTCGACAAAGACATAAACTTCATCACGAAAGCCATGGAAAACTGAAAATTGGAATTAATAGCAGTAGGACTCGCCAACATTGAAGATAGTTTCGAGGCATCAACACCAGGAGGCATCAAAACGACTACATTAAAAAGAGCAAAGAAAGATTAATTACAGCAGCCAGTAAAAGCAATAGCAACATAAGAACTAACAGAAAAACAAAAAGAAGAAAAGAGAAATGGGAAAAAAAAACAACTGTATGGATATTTCAAATGACTAATTGGAGATACTGCACACGAAAAGTTATGTATATGGATACAAAAGGGAAAATCAAAAGAGAAACTGAGACACAAAAAAACGCCATAAAGAAAATTAATAATACGCAACAGAATAGCAAGAGTATGTTATGTAAAGAAAAAGATGAAATGGTTAATCACATTATAAGCGAAGGTAGCAAACTAACACAAAAGGGGTACAAGACTAGATATGACGATTAAAATTTTACCCAACTACGAAATGATATATGTATCACCTAATCGCGGCCAGAAAATCAGACCTTGTGTTATTTAACAAGAAAAAGGAAGTTGCTATCTAATGATTTTCCTGTTCAAATAGACCGTAGAGTGAAAATAAAATAAAACGAAAAGATAAACAAATACTTGGATCTTACCAGAGAACTGAAACAAATGTAGAACGTGAGGGTGATGGTGATACCAGCTTGGGAAAAAGACAGAAAAAACTGGAAATCAGAGGAAGAAATGAGACCACTCAGACCACAGCAGTGTTGTAATCGACTGAAATTCCCAGAAGTGTCAAGGAGACCTGAGAAGAATTACAATCACTCGGACTTCAGAGAAAGACTACAGACCAACGCCGCTGTCAAAAACTCACAAGAATGCACAGCCGAATACAAACTTAGCAGATCGCAAGAAAAGATCAATCACCTAATGTACATGGATGACATCAAACTATCTGCAAAAAAGGAAAAAGAACTGGAAACCCTCATACATGCCGTTAGAATGTACAGTCAGGATATAGGAATGGAATTTGGCATAGAAAAATGTGCCATGCTAGTCATGAAAAGTGGCAAACGACATATGACTGACGGAATGGAACTACCAAATCACGACAAAATTAGAACGCTCGAAGAAAATGAAACCTACAAATACTTCGGTATCTTGGAGGCTGACACCATCAAACAAGTGGAAATGAAAGACAAAATTCAAAAAGAATATCTCAGGAGAACTAGAAAACTACTTGAGACAAAACTCTCTAGCAAAAACCTCATCAAAGGAATAAATACTCGGGCTGTGCCCATCGTTAGATATTCTGGACCCTTTCTCAAGTGGACTAGAGATGAACTTAAACAAATGGATCAAAGAACAAGAAAACTAATGACCATGCATAAGGCATTACATCCCAGAGACGACGTTGACAGACTATATGTATCTAGAAAAGAGGGAGGAAGAGGGGTTGCCAGCATAGAAGACAGCGTTGACGCATCGATACAACGGCTCGAAGACTACATGAACGAGGACTGATTACGGCCATTAGAAAAGATACTGACAACACGACAGACGATAGAATGACAATAACTAGAAAACAAAAATGGGGAAAAAACAACTCTATGGCCGCTTTAAACGACTAATAAACATCATCTCACACGAGAAAACCTAGACTTGGCTAAGAAAAGGTAACCTTAAAAGAGAAACGGAATCTCTCCTAATAGCAGCACAGGACAACGCCATAAGAACCAATCATATCAAAGCGAGAATAGACAAGACTCAACAAAATAGCAAATGTAGACTATGCGGTGACAGAGACGAAACGATCAATCACATAATAAGCGAATGCAGCAAATTAGCACAGTGGGAGTATAAGGCGAGACACGACTGGGTCGACAAGGTGATCCACTGGGAAATGTGCAAGAAATCTAAATTTGACCACACTTAACAGATGGTGTATGCATAACCCAGCACCTGTTCTAGAAAATGACACACATAAACTCTTATGGGACTTTGACATACACACGGATCACCTAATCTCGGTCAGAAGACCAGTCATAATAATCAACAAAAGAAAAAGAGAATTTGCCTAATTGTCGACTTTGCTGTCCCGGCTGACCACAGAATAAAACTGAAAGAATGTGAAAAGAAGGATAAGTACCTCGACCTTGCTAGAGAATTGAAAAGCCGTGGAACATGAAAGTGACGATTGTACCAATTGTAATTGGCGCTTCTGGCACAATAACTAAAGGATTATAAAAAGGCCTGGAGGACTTGGAAGTTGGCGGACGGGTAGAGACTATTCAAATGACAGCATTACTTAGAACGGCCAGAATACTGAGAAGAGTCCTGAAGACTTGAGGAGACTCAAACTCCAGTGAAAGACGATCAGCTAATACTGATATCAAAAACTCTAAAATAATAATAATAATAATATAATAAATTTTGAGATGAAAACGGATTACCCAGTCCAAACCAGAAGACCAGATATAATTGTAATTAATTGAAACAAACGTGCCGTAGACTTTGCCGTTCCAGTTGACCACTGGATCAATACCTCGACTTGACAACGCGGAAATTTCAGTGATACTAATGGTAATTTGAGCCCTTGTAACAATTCCAAAGAATCTACAAAAAATGTGGGATGATTCAGATGTCCACAGCTCAGCTCTGATGAGATCGACTCGAGCTGAAGATTCTTGTGAAAAATGTCCAATTACAGCTGGTGTGATAATGATGATAATAATGGAAAAAAAACCCAACTATATGGATACTTCAAGTGACAAAGTAAGGAGGGGAAAACCTGAAGAAAGAAACTGAATCTCTTTTAGAAGCAGCACAATATACTTCGAAAAGAACCAATTATGTTAAAACAAAAATCGATAATACGTAACAGAATAGTAATTGTAGATTATTGGGTAACCGTGATAAAACAGTTTACATAATAAGTGAATGCAGCAAACTGGTGCGAAAAGGAGTACAAGAACAAGCCGGAATAGGTAGGCAAAGGTAATCAACTTGGAATTATGCAAGAGATTAAAATTTGATCATATTAACAAATGCATAAACCAAAATTCATCCAAGAGAATAAAATGCATGAAATTCACTTGACCTTTGCGATACAAACGACTCACTCAATCTCGACCAAAAAAAAAAAAAAAACAGACTTAATTAACAAAAAGAAAAAAACTATCGTCCAGCGGACAATAGAGTAAAAATAAAAGAAGGTGAAAATATAAACTAATACCTGGATGTTGTCTGAAACCAGAAAAGGGTGTGGAACATGAAGATGATGGCGATAGCATATATAGTTAGAACCCTTGGAACAGTCACGTGAGGTGTGGAAAATATTATGGGGAATTGGAAATCAGAGAAAGAATTGAGGCCATTTAGGGAATGTTAAAATCAACTTGGATATTTAGAAGAGTCATGGAAACTACAGGGCACTCGCTATCACTCACGCTTCAATAAAAAAAAAAACAACAGTTTAAACTAATGGGAAAAAACTCTTAATGAGTACAATAATTCTAATTGTGGAGTCCTGGATAGAATTGAGACGTGTACATAAATTCTTTTGTAAAAATTGTCAGTAAAAAGCAAATATACTTTGATACACTCTAATACATAACACCTCACACAGAAAAAATAAATGAAATAGCGATGACTGGTTATTTATAGTCTCCACTTCCAGATGACTTTCAAATATTTCTCATTAGAAGGAAACTAATTTTTAAAATATCATTGAATAGTGTTTTATAGATTCAGTACAACTGACATCTATTATGTGGGGAAAATATCTAATAAACGAGCTTCTCTTTTGGGCTTACTCCAAGGTAAAATAAAAAGCAACAATATTCAATCAAGTGTTATTTCATGACCTACCTTTGCTGCTAAGCAAGTAGAAATATTTGATGAATCGATAAAAGACGCCAGAATTTTTCCCACGTTTGCATCTATGGCCATGTATACATTGGCATCTCTTTTCCTTTAAGGAAATGTTAATCAGCACTGTAAACGAAATCAGCGACCAAAGTTCGTATTCTGGCTATGGCTGCTTTGTTTCATTTTATTCTAATACTATTAGCAAAGAAATGTAACCAGCTCTAATTGTGTTTTATCTTGACAAAAGGCCTTCATACTTAGATATCATGGCTGATGAAGAAGTGACCCATGTTAGAGTAAAGATTAATACCTAGTGTTTATCCCGAATAATCTCGCAATACCTGTTACATGAGAAAGATTAGTTGGGTTTAATGCATTTGTTTAATGGGATATCAACTACGATGGGTTAACTAATGCTGAAAGTTGGCCTGTCAGTTTATCGGCATTTCAACCTTTTGTGGGTTATTTGACGCCAAAATAAGTTTAACTATGGTATTTATAAGTAGAAATATACCTAGTATATTTATAAGTATGTTTGTAACTCAATTATAAGGTTACAAAAGTCCCTAATTTTAATAATTTGAATAGTGATATGGAGTCAAGTATTCCTATCTAATACTAATAATTTGCGCACAGTTATGTGGTTTCACGTATTTCAAGAAAATATACTGTTTCAAATAACAAAGTTTAACAATTATGATAAGTTAAGATTCTTAATTTGCAGACAGCTCTATTTTATAAGTATTCCTAAATAACAAAAATCATTTTCACGCAGTTACATGGTTTCATTATTTCTATCAAATATTAATAAGTTAGGTTAGTCTGGGTGCTTTTATCGTATATCAACCCTTCAGACTGTTTTTTTTTTAAGTAATTATATGGTTTCAAGTAATTACTAATACTACTAATAATAATCAATTTATGCTCAATTGTTTTGAGTAACAATTCCCATTCAGCAATAATAATTATTTCTTTGCACATAGTTATATGCTTTCAAGTAATCCTATCAGCTACAAGTAATTTGCAAACTATGATATGGTTTCAAGTGCCCCTATCTGATACTAATAATTTTCAAATGAATCTATTTGATCCATAGATGGGACTTTAACAGGTACGACCACTCTGGGTAAGAGTAGACCTGGGAGTAATGGCAGTAAAGAGATACTCTATACTCCCCAAAGCTAGAACTGGAACTTCACTTCCGGATGCACAGAATAGCCACTTTTTGGTAGATGGTCTCACTCCTCAGCAGGATATACAGTCGGCGTATTCTAAACTACACCGACAAGGCTGTTGCAGATGGGCGGGCACCAATAAGTAAACTTGCTTTATGCTACTCCAGACAATAACAAAAGTTCAGTATGATCCTCAAACGATCTTTATGTTATGGTATCAATCAAATAAAACAAACTTCATCTAATACAAAATTTTAAGTGACCCTGAGAAATATAATTTTGTGTAATCAGTATCTGGTCAACAAGATTTGAATGTGAAAGACGAAATAAAAATACGTTGTTTTGGGAACCAAGAAAGCAACAAATTTCGTCGATTATAATCAGTTAAAAGGCATGAATCCATCCCTCCAACTAGGATTAAAATGGCTGGATAAACTGATATCTCTAGCCTAGAAGAGGAGAAGAATTCTGATTTTCAAGCGAGAAACGGCTGTCCGATATTGTCTTAAATCTCGTTCTAACATCTCCCATAATGATGATACTTGTGTCAAACTTTATGGACCTTTGTCCTGTTTTGGAAAGCATTATGTGCTGTTTATCATTACGTTACCAAAACCTTTGCTAACACAATTGATATTGTTTCTATTTTCATGGGAAAGATGAAAATACAAATAGTTATGATAACAATTACACATGTACAAATGAATAAAATTTCGGTATTAAATAACACATAGTGGATTATATGTAAAATCTAAATATTTACGTTTTACATTATATTCCTGTTTTTGCTCAGAGAGTTTCAATGTTGCAGAATTTGGTAATAAACAATACTTAAAAATGGTTAATTTTCTTTTAGAAACTTAACTTTTTAAAATTGTTAGAGATAGATACCGGCTCTCTTTCTCTTTCTTTCTCTCTCTCTCTCTCTCTATATATATATATATGATGTTGCAATAAACAGTATAAAGAGCCATCAGAATGACCCTTCAGTATGGGATGAAACAACGATAAATGTTACTTAGTAGATCGGTAAGATCTATTTATGACTTGTTGTGAAGCATACAAGTTGAGTCCTGGACAGTTAGGCGCGTGGAAAAATACAGTGCGTCAACCAGTTTGATTAAAAGTTGTTAAACTTGAGGTCAATCTGAGACCACGGTTCTCATGGATGATTTCAGTTAGGTAACTAAAAACTGCTCTGAAATTAGAATAAGTCAGTTAGTGAGAGACACTCAAAACAAGCGATTGAAAGATTCATCTTGCTCTCACTGATTCCCCGTTTAGGCTGAGTCGATTAAACTTACCAAGAAATAAAAGCAAAAATGAAATAAAAGTGAAAATCGGACTTGGAAAAGAAATAAAGTAAAAAACGGACTTGAAGTTGCGGTTGTGGTTGCTGTTCCTCATCAACGAACTAGTCTAAAGATGGTGACAGCAAAGTAACTGACACGAGGCAACAAACAGACGACAGGGAAAAGTGGAGTGAGCAAATGGGAACTGACCGATTGTCCGAGGAAGGCCTATATATCATAGCTCAATATACATAACAACTGACCAAGAGGAAGAGTCATATAGTATATACACTGAATGAATATATAACATATAGTAATAACTCTCTTGATCATACAAAACTTTACACACGAAAACTGAAAAAGTTATCAACATTGCGTCAATTCTGAAAAACTTTGAAAATTGTTATTGAGTCCTTTATATAATAGATGTAATATCTATTATATAAAGGACTCCATAAGAAATTACCTCCTGTCCATACAAAACAACAAATTTTTACTCACAAAGACTTACACTTTTATTATCCAATAACTTATATATATTGAAAATACTTAAATGTTTAAAAAATTCCTTATATATAACTTTAAAATTTATAGACTGATTTTTCTATTTAACATTTTCGGAAAAAAAATCCAAATTCGAAAATATTTTCATTTCAAAAACTTGCAAATCAAATTGTTGTTAACGTAAAGTTCAACTAATAAATGAACGTCAAATCATGGCGTCTAAATGTCGGTCAGTCTTGAAAGTTAAACAATCTTGAAATAAACATCCTCTGATCATAGTCTTTGGCGGAAACCGGTTGAGATGAACTGAATTTTAATCAAGTTTGTAAAAAGTTTATGCCTTCCCTTTATATACATATATATATATATATATATATATATATATATAGTGTGTGTGTGTGTGTGTGTGTGTGTGTGTGTGTGTGTGTGTGTGTGTGTGCTTCTTTCTCTGTTACAAAATGCAATACAAAAATGTTAGATATCCATCGTGGTATCAGCAACAATCTACTTAAACTGTCTTTTGAAAAGTAACCCAGGGCTCCGCAAACAAAGACATGAAACGTTAGCAGCTAAATTTTCTCTAATGTGCCAACTGACAGCCAACGCATGCTCAGTGCCACTTTCTCTAATGTGCCACTGACAGCCAACGCATGCTCAGCAAAACATTAGGAAAGAACACAGTAAGTAAAAACTTGATAATATTTGCAAGATTCAAAACAAACACTTCAAAGAGGCTACTTAAAAGATTTGAAAAAGCAGTCTCTGTGAAGAAAAGCTATAGACTGTATGGTAATTGTTTTCACTTTCCTTTTCTAACATTATTTAGACGATAATGATTTTCTTATACACTCCTAAAAGATTTAGGGTGATGTCTTTGCAAATGTTTAAATTGAAGGTATTTCATTTTAATCAGTTGAAAAAATATCTTAAATCTAAGATAAACATTTAGGTTAATGAGGTTTGCAATCTGAAATAAAGACAGATGCAAAAGGAATAGTCGATTTTTTAATTCAAAGAAAACCCAAACGCTTGCAAATATTTGTAGAGAAGAAAGGAAAACATTGAAAGGATTTTTAATCGAAGGTTTTCTTAAGTAAAAATGAATCATTAAATTGAATTTGATTTTTCTTTAATCAGAAAACAAATATCCGGGAAAACATTTTGAGGCTTAAGGTTGTAAGTTAGTTAAACATCCCCACAGTCGAATTAAGCTAAAGAATATATAAAAGCTTTGTAATGAATAGAAAGTAAGAAAGAATAAAAGAAAAAGGGAAAAAACAACGTATACACACGTGTATATAGGTTTGTACTTTTGTATAGAGTAATCGAAAATACTAACCACTCAGTCATGTCAACACTTGTATACTTTTTGAGCCAGTTTGTTCCATGACTATCACTGTCGTAAAAATTGTAAAATGTTATTATAAGCCGCTCGGATGTATTAGGAAACGTTTGTCACTTGTTCGCGATGGCAGGAAAGAAAAACAAACATGTTAGTTACAGAAAATGCACGTTTACTTTCCGAAGTTACGTTTTCTTCTTGACGGGGGATAATCAGAAGATGTAAAAAGAAGACGTGATGTGACTTTGCCCATTCGTCAAAGGAAAAAGAGACACCCTTTCAATGAAGGCGATTTTACCTTAGCCCCAAGTTACATAATTTATACTCTTCCGGTCTCACTGTTCCCAACTAACTTGAATTAGTTTGAGTCGAATTACACTGTTCACAGGTTTGCTTCAGAGGTAATGAATATTGACATGTCACCTATCATTCACGCTTTTACAACAGCTGCCGTTAAGGGTGGTGGTACGATAAAAAGCAAGTAAAATATAAAAATGCAAAGCAATACTAGGAATACTAGCCATTAATTTAATTTTTAGAAATTATAATGATTGACACTGTTTCATATAAAGTTAAAGATAAATAACTAATATAAACACGAATTGTGTATATGAGGAAAAACAAACGCGATGCCAACAACTCAAAAATTACAGTGTAAGATAGATTCATAGGTATTATTTACTCTCCTGCGATACCAATTTCTCTTGTAGTTTCGACGGTAAAACAACTGGTACATATAACCAGGCTTTCTTGAGGTAAAAGAAAACGTGAGTTCGAGTTTCATTGTGAGTTTATGATTGTTATTTCTGATACGTGCTGTTACTTGCTGCCGTAAAATAATAACCCGAGCGAGTTGGTTTAAAAATATAAAAGTACGAATGGGTTATTTACCAAGCTTGGCATAGTCTGACACGAGCCCAATAAGATACATTGAGTAATGTTTTATTAGTCTCACTTTGCAGTTCCTTATCGCAAGCAAAAGATTAAGTCCAATGATGGAGAAGTGCAAAATAATTAGCATGATTAGTTGAGCTTTATCTTCAGTTTTTCTGGCCTTTGATAATATTTGATCATCTTCCCTGTGTCCTTGTCAGGCAAAACGCAACAATAATCGAAGCGAGCCTGGTCCAGTAACACCACACACATTGCACTAAAGTGTGAGTGTCGGATTAGCCACTGCCATTGTGCATGTCTCACCTTCATTTGACAGACCATATGTCATATATTACAGTTGACATAGTGTAATTTCTTCAAACAGTGATAAATAAAATCCTTTTTTAATCATCATCATCATGTCGCGCCGCCAGCGCGGATATCCCTGACCCTCTCTCGCCATTTCTCCCTATCATTCATCGCCTCCGGCAGGTCTTCAGGGTTACATCCTGTGTCCTCACATAGTTGCTGTATGTAAGTTCGTGCTGGTCGTCCTACTTTTGCACATCCATATGTGGGGGTCCACAGGAGTACATCGCTTATGAGCTCGTCCTTGCTTCTCCAGCAGTGTCCCGCGTGTCTGGTTCGTCTGACTTGTATAGTTTTCGTGATGGGGGGCAAGTGTCCGTATAGTTGGAGTCTCGTGGGGTGTTGTCGCCAGGACTTGTTTAATACTGCTCTCAACATTCTTGTGTAATTTCCGTCTAGTTTCCTCTCCAGCCGCTTCGTTAGCGTCCATGTGGTGCATCCATATAGCAGTATCGACACAACCGCTGCCTGGAAGAAACTGCGTTTCATTTTATCAGTTAGGTCCGACTTCCATATGATCGAGAGCCTATCGATAGCTGTCCATGCCTTCGTCAGTCGTGTGTCGATGTCTTTTTCGGTTGATGATACGCTACTTCCTAGGTAGGTGAATTTGTCTACTAGTTTCAGAGAGGCTCCGTCTAGTGTGGCAATGTTGCCCGTTTGGTTGTAACACATATATTCAGTTTTGTTTGCATTGACATGGAGGCCAATGCCAGCTGCGGCTCGTTCCAGACTATGCAGTAGTGTCTCTGCTTGATTAGGCGTATTCGCTAGTAACGCCAAGTCATCAGCGTAGTCGGCGTCCGTGATTGTTTTTGCAAGGTACCTTTTGCTTCTTCTCTTAGTCAGCTCGAAGCCATTTTCTCTGATTTTGTCGATCGAAGTCCTAAGCACATAGTCTAGACAGATGATAAAGAGGTACGGGGCTAGTGTGTCTCCTTGTAGTACTCCTGCAACAATGTCGAAGTATTCCGTGTCTCCATCTGGTGAACGTACTTTCACTTTGGTGTTTCTGTAGAGAATCATTATCGCTGCTACTGTTTCTTTTGGTAGGCCGTATGCTAGTAGGATTTGCTCCATCTTCCCTCTGTGTATGGAATCGAAGGCCTTGGTAAAGTCGACAAATAGTAATGTCGCCTGTAAGTTTTTTGCCCGAACGCCTTCAAGGATTCTACGGATGGTCAGTATTTGTGAGGTTGTGGATCTATTTCTCCGGAAGCCGTTTTGGTTTTTCCTAAGGATGTTGTCTATTTTGGGTTCTATGCGGTTTCGTAGTAGGGCATTAAAACGCCACACGTAAAGCGACAACCAAGCACTATGACTGGGCCCTACTCAACAACAGAGATATTAGAGATAAATATGCATTAGAATTAAGAAACAGATTCGAAGCACTACAAGAGAAGGCAGAAAAAGGTACCCCAAATGACGAATATGAAAATTTTGTAGAAGCACACTTTGAGGCGGCAGCAAAGTGTATTCCAACAAAACCTTTTTTAATGACATGTGACAAATAAACTGCTTGAACTATTTTTGTCTTATTTTAAATATTGTTTATATACCCCAATTTTTTTAGGAATGAAAAATTTGTGTAGACATAAGAAAAACAATAACTACTATAAAATATCACCGCAGTGTCACTCGTAAAATTTTAAAAAAAAGACCCAAAAGTAACTAAGTCTTTTTTTTTAAATTGATCAACGTATAAATAAAAAAAGTAAACAATTTTTTTTCTTTTTACTCTTGGAAATTACTTTGGAGGGATTAAGAAATATAATAACCCTCAGATACCCTCCATTTTCAGCTTAACAGAGATTTTTTAACCTTATTTTAAATGGTCATTGATGTAGGTATCGATTTCGACACTAGTTGTTATTCCATCGAATATATGGATCACTGCTTATTTTAATGTTTGGTGTCAATGGTCGGTATTCGAGATTGGTATCTTAAATATCGGCCATTAATTCCAGGATTTCGAATATTGATTTTCAAGATAAGCAAGCTTGTTTGCACTAAGGAGAATGATGCAGAACAGTCTTCACTGCACTCTTTTTCCTACTATTAAGCCTAGAGTTAGACTAAGCTAATTTTAGTAAATATCTATTACTTGACCATTGATTCGAATGTTTATAAACTATTCCAAACTGACTTCAATTCGTATCAGTCGAGTCTACTACTGATACGCATGAAACCAAATACAACGTAAGAGTTTTTGCTTTTGATTTTGATTTTTTTTTTTTTTTTTTTTTTTTTTTTTGAGTATGTATTTTGCAGGATTTTTCTTGTTTGTTTGTTTTTTGTTTTTTTCATCTTGAATCTCATCCTTTATTTTCATTTTCCTTTTTCTTTTTGTTGATATTCGTTAATGAATTAAATGCTTTGTGTGAGAGATTGATACAGCGCAAAATATATTTGAAGGGATCAAGTTGAGGAGAGATTCTTAACGAATACTAATCAGATAACTACTACCCTCTTACACTTTAAACGCTGAAAACATGCTGGTCACTTCAATAGGCAGCATCTTTTTACGACATATTTCTCATGGGCGTATTTTGCTTTAGTAAAGAAACTTTAGAACACAAACACTAAAATCATTCTATATATTTCAGATTTACATTCATCTAAATTATTTTAAACAACGTTTTAGATTATATATTCTTCAACCTATTCATGTTTTCTAAGCTTATGAGATTAGATATTTTCATTTTTCCGAGTTTCTTAAAAACTGTTATCCTAATCTTGGTTGTTTTAAAAAACCTATCGACTTGATTTTTCTTCTTTGATATTTCTCATATATACAAGGTTTGATTAATAAATCTGAATCATAACACAGCTAGATTTTAGCTAAACTTTTTGTAAAAATTTCGTTATGAATCGTTTGATCTATGCTATCAATATTCACCACCACTGTAAGTATGTTAAAGTGGAAGATTATGTTGAAACATAATAAATATTGGGTGAGCAAAATAAATGTTTCCTCATTAGATTACAGATATATCAATGTGCTGTCTGTTATATCTAAATTTGCTTTTTACTTGTTTATTCAGTTTTTTTTCTTTATTTACCTCTTTTTTTCATTTCGCCCAGAAGACGTCAGTGTAACAAAATCATTGAATTAAGTGAAGTCTAGTAATAACGAAAAAACAGGCGGGATTGAAATTTGTGATCCTTCTGCATGAACTGTTAACGAATCTCCTACTTCAAAGGTAGCAATCTTCAAATGACTTTGCGTTGACTCCTAATACGGTTAGGCTATAAATCCTAAAATTAAATCTTTTTTATCCTGTATACCCCTGCTCAAATATTAGCTTAGATTAGCATAACGCTAAATGTGGGAAGGTCCCCGATAATTTCAACAACAATAGAAAACTCGCATTCTCATATATATATATATATATAATCATAAATCAACTTTTTTTTCTAACTGAAATTATGGAAATGAAATATTACTGTCAACTTTTGTTTAGAAAATAAAAAACCTGACTGGTTGGTCTTCAAGTATTAAATGGCAAATAGTAAAAAAGGACTTGGCAAATGGTAATGGAGTAAAATATTTGCAAATGGTGCCTTGAAATGAGGCTGTCTATATTTCAATTCCCTGACATTGGTAAGTTGTTGGCGACCTTAGTCGAGGGTGACCCGAAGGCTCTCTTTTCGATAGCTACAACATCGAGGTGTAGGGGAGGGTTCTACTCCTTTCCCTGAATTGCTCTACTTTACCCTTGATCGTTACTTTATAATGCTGAGTGTTAAGCATGGTAGCATCAAGTACCATTTTTTGAGTCTTTGGTATGACTCGACCAGGAATTGACTCCAGGTCTCCTGGGCCATTGGCGAACACTCAACCATTATGCCAATGTCCGGTATAAATGCCAGCTGAACAAAATATCAGGTTTAGTATAAAAATATCGACGCCAGAATATATTTTTGCTGTGTCATCTACCTCCAAATTAATTTGTAAATTATCAACGTTGTAGATTATTTCCCTGATGGGCCTTTTGGCATTTATGCTATAAGCCTTTTGTTATTTTTAACAAAGGTCCGTGATCCCCCTACTTATTATCCGTTTGCGGATTGTGACATTAGACACGTGAAACTGAGCAACGGGTTGAACAGATTTTTAGAATTTTATGTTTTATATCTGTTTAGCCTTCAAAGTATACAAATCTGGGGGATTGTAATAGTCCAGTATTATTGCAGTAATAATGTATGTGTGTATGTGTGTGTGTGCGTGTGTGTGTTAAACATTTCGTTTAAAACCAAAGTCAAGGATCTTTTTACAATGTTAATGAATTTCTTCTGGAACAAAATTCCTTGAATTTGGTTCTATTCTATGTAAAAATTGTCCGACATTTTTTGTACGCTTTTGGTCATTATTTGTTATTTTCAAAACTATAATTACGATGTTATGTTTTCTTTGAAATCCAGTTAAACTTTTATGTAAGATATCTTAGATGTTTTCTGTTTCGTACAGTAGGACATTTTGAATAAATCTGTTTTTCTCTTCTGTTTGCAAAGCAAGAGGTTTTTAAGTTAGCTCTAAATATATATATATATATATATATATATATATATATATATATATATATATATATATATATACGCGTTATTATATATCGATAGTTAGGTGTCTGTTCATAGTTGTTTATATATATATGCGTGTGTGTGTCTGTGTGTGTACCTTTGTATAGATAGATGGATAGATAAAAAAAGTATTGTGTCTGAATCTGTAGAATTTCAAAATCTAAAGGGAGACCTCTGCAACATAAAGCAATGATGTCAAAAACACACACATATACATACCTATAAAGTTTGTTTCTGTTATAATCCCCCTTAAATCAAAGCCGTTTCTGGAAATGACTTTAAAAAATGAATGTTGACATGCTGCACTTTGTAAGATGATTTGCTCTCTCGTTTTAAAAATAAAAGCCAAGCACTCTTGTCGTTGGTCGTTGAGCGATTCTAATTTTTGTCAACATTCTTTGATACAACACATTCTGTTATTGTCATGAATTTACATTGACGTCACTACTAGCTTATTCTATTTCAAATGCTTTTAATACCCAAATTCGTGCCGGATGGTGTATCGAAATCAATGGCAGATTCGAGGCCGAAAGGCCCCTAACTTCGGCTGGGCCACCTTCGGGTGGGCAAGCTGCTTTTTTGACTCCTATGCACCCCTTGTATAGCACAAGACCTCACAGTCTAGTTCAAGCTATATTCTGGCATACGTGCCCGGATCTAGGTTTAGGTCCGTGATACTGCTTGCCTCATTAGACCCACATTGCACTTAGTGGGTCAATGACTAGCAAGGTTCGAGTCTCGGCTCGTTCCCGACCTTTCCCTTCCCTATATCCCCACTTTAATCGGCCTTTGGGCTTTCGACCTTGTGTCAAGTCCTGTATGGTGGGAGGCAGTGACAAATAAACCCAAATCAAAAATAATACGATTTACTTTTCTTGAACACTTTGGACATGAGTACACAAAATTCAGAATAAAAAAAAACAGCAGAAAACACAAACGTTATTAGACATTTTTGCTTAATTATTAAGATAATTCCTTTATTAGTAGTCTCTGACATGTTTCAGATGAGTTCATATTAAGATATCACTATATTCACTTGAAATAAAGGACGAAGAAATCCTTTTTAAAAAAATGCTTGACAAAAACTTTTCATTGAACATTTTCTTATTATTTCGATATTTATTAGCATCATCCAGAGAATTTTTGGTGATTTAAAAAAACCTTAACAGTTCTATGGGAGTACCTTTATATGAATCTGCACCAGATATCAATAATATCGATTCTGATTTTCTAAAAAAGATATTCCCCAATAAGTGCCAACATTTCTTTTAATCATCTCAGGGAGATTTGAAGACTGTTGACACGGATGGTAAACAGATAGAGACTGTTTTAAATCATAATCCTACAATGTATCAACATATTAGTAAAACGCTCAACTAGTCCATTCGGTTGTGGATGGAATGGCGGTGATTGGATGTGTTGAATATGGTTTTGTTGGCTGAAGGCAGAAAATTCTACCAAGGTAAATGTACTGCCGTTATCCGAAATCAAAATATGTGGAAGACTAAATATGCTAAAAACTTGCTGTAGTTTATGATAGTTTCACTAGCTGTGAGGTGATTCATAGTGAATACTTACGGCCATAAATTATAAGCATCAATTTAGATCGAAAAATGTTGACTATTGATAGGTCTCGCCAAATCAATGTAGAGTTGTGAGAAAGGGGATTCTGGAACAGGCTGTGCACAGTTTATTTTTTCAGGGTGACATTGCCGCTAGTAGACATTTGAAACCAGTTCTTCCAATTAGTAGTACGTATCGAGCCAATTGATATTGCTGTGACCTAAGGCCATCTTATGTCTGGTTTCCTGGTGCCCAAAATGAAATTGAGGACTTTGGGTTGCAATTTCATTGATACCACCACACGTTTGGAGAAAAGAATACAAGCATTGACTCCAGACAAAGAGGATTTCCGTTGCTTAAAAGGTATTGATAATGTGTGCGGTGGAAATGAATATTGTTGTAATGGATCACAGGCTGTGGCTTCTCGGAGTATTGTTATTGTAACTGGCTGGATTCCAACACCGTACTAAATTCTGATTCCACGGATACCATGGAATCAACGATGTCTTCCGGTTGCTTGACAATGTATGGTCTATTTTATTGGTCGACTAGTATTTGATGGGGAAGACATGGTAAAAAAGCTTTGCAAAAGGTTATCTTTATGGACAGGAATGCCTTTCTTAGATCCGAAAATACAAGAGGCTTGTGATCTGTTACAAGGGTGAAATTTCGCCTGAATAGCATTTTATGAAACCTTTCGATCGCAAACACGATTCCTAAGGCTTCTTTTGGCAATAATTGTATTTAGCAGCAAGTGTAATCGATCTGAATGCATGAGCTATTACTTTTTCGCTTTAGTTTGAAAAAAATGAGTGAAATAACTGATCTGATTCCAGAGTTTAAAGCATCAGAAATTTCAATTATATCCATAGATTGATTGTAATGAGTTAGTAATGATTCAGAACTAATTAAGGACTTAATTATATCAAAAGTGAACTGTCATTCACTTTAATAGTTCTATGATACATCTTTTTTCAGAAGACGATTGATGAAACCGCACACCTCGTGTATTTCTAGCAAGACTGCATTATCGTAGCCTACTAGACCGAGAAAAAACCTAGAGTTTTTAAATTCGTTAGAACTGTCATGTGTTGGAGAGCATAAATATCTTCTGTGTCTGGTCTACGATCACGAATCAAAAATAAATCCCAGATATTTAATCGATGTTGAAAAAAAATTTACATTTGTCAGCCCGAAAACGAAATTCATATTGCTGAATTCGGCTGGGTATCCCATTCAAACGTTGTAGATGTTCTTCTGGATTTGAACTTGTGGGAATTATATAGTCTATATAATTATATAGTCTATATAATTATATAGCCTATATAAGTAATAACACCTGTTAACCCTGTCAGTGTGGGATCCATTGTCTGTTGAAATACAATTGGTGTTAAATTTACTACAAATGAAAGACAGAATAATTGAAACAACACCCGAATTCAACGTAATTCCTAAGAATCACACATCACAACTTATCTCACCAATTAGCTAAATAATATCGTTCAAAGCTCTTCGATTTACATAGTTAGTTTTCGCTACACCAGGTTTACTAATTGATAATCAAGAGAAACGTGATATCAAAATTCTATCTGAAGTGGTATCAAGCTGAAAATAGACTGAAATGTTAACTAAAACTATAAGATTTTTTTCTGCGCTACTCAAAATCAACTTTGAAAGATGCAAAAACAGAATTTTCATGTGTGTGTGTGTGTGTGCGGTACGGCTTTTGCGGAAAGTTTTCTGTACTGAAACTGAAAGAGTTTGTTAATAGCATATCAACTATCTCGAGTTATTTAATGCCAACTCCATCCTTTTAGAAGGACAGTATTGGTACTATTTAACCCATAGATGAGAGGATAAGAGGGTTCATACCTTTCCCAAAGGTATTTGTCCGAAAGTGAACGAAACAGTGCGACTGAATTTTGAACTCCCGTACTACGAAATCCGCAGTCCAGTGGTTTAAACATTATACCACGAGGACACCTCCCGAAATTGAGAGAGAACAATAATTTTGCTTGTTGAATATTTGAATTTCTGAAAGAAGCAAAAGCTTCTATTGTGTCCGCACTGATTACATTTCTGACACAGGGGTTTATTGTTTATTTTTTAAATGAGCAGAAATGTGATCTCTTTTTAGACACGATGGAATATTTTTTTCTTGTAAGCTGTTAGTAGTAAGCGATTTCGCTGCTTGCTGTACTATCTGAGTGTTGCCTTTCAGATTGAGTAAACGTTGGTACTTAGTTGTGATATCTTTCGGTGTAATGTCTTTCTGTTACTCATTATCAGCGATATAAATAAGATATTTTAACTGATTTTTCCGTAAATGACAGCAATTAACATTTTTCGCATTTGCATTTAATGAAACCTGTGAGTCACGTAGTCGTCTGTCTTCCATTTGGTTAACTTAAGACAATTGCAGCAAACATTAAACAGAGGAAATTTTCCGAAATATTTCAGTCAGTTGCTTCATTAGGTAAAGTTCAAATCCTTAGGTTGTTTCGGAAGGATAAAATTTGTAAAATTTCCGTGTTTCCCATGAAGATGTACTTACTGACAGATGTATTTTCCATGCATCGTCTATGCTAACGAATTTAAGCCTTTCTACCAAGCCTCATAACTCAACTGAAATAGTTGAGGCGATAAATTCAATAGCAACATCTGAACTGCTGTTAGAATTTGTAGCTGACAGAAAATTTAATGAACGAAGTTGTGCTTGTTCAAATAGCTCTTGATGTTGCTACAAAATTTCTGTCAACATATCTTCTGTAATTTTCATCATTGAGTTCTTAGTTTTCTCATCAACACACTTTTCATCGCTTGTCGAGTCAGGAAAAACAAGTCCTAGGTCCGGCGGAACTGTGCTCCAATCTCTTTTCTTTTTCTTATCTTTTGCTGGATGTGTCATCCAGCATTTATAATGAATGGATGAACTCATTTACATCAGACAGGAGTGCACAAATAATAGATACATTAGGAGTTAAGTTAGTCCTCCTAACAGTAACAAATAGAAAAATCTTTTTTCTACCTATTGTTATTATTGTAAGGAACTGGACTCTAAATAAAAAGAATTTTGATAAATCTGAAGTGAGCTCTTACCTGCTTCTAAATATTTTTCTACTGTGATAGAGTAAAAGTATTCCGATTAAACTTAAATGTTCAGCTGCTCAGTGGGTTCAGTAAGGGGTTCCAGAAAAAATATCCCATCCCAATAATTTAATCTTCCTTTGGTTTTTAAACTATTAAGTAGAACTTCTCTTAGATGTTTTCAACTAACTTCCCACAATGTTGGGATGTAGCACGTAGTTTCTTGATTATTATTATATTCTTACAAGTACTTCCTTGCCCAGTTGGCTGGGGCTGTAGAATACACCAATTGCTTCTCTGCAGAAGGGTAAGACCCCACTCAATGAGTGTCCTAGATATGACACTAAACAATCTGATGGTGAGGCTCTAGTAATGCTGGGGCTTTGGGGAATGTGGAGTACCCCTTCCTTGCCATTGCGCCCAGGTTTAATCAGGCCCGGAATGGTAGCCCCTGATAAGGTTCCTATCTATGGGTCAAATAGAACTAAACGGCATACTAATGCTAAACTGAATTTTTTGAATTAGGAGTTTGACTAAACTGAATAGCTTGAAATAGAAATATTTTTACAATTAAACTGTGTACTTATATTAAACTGAATTGTTTGAAATAGAACTGTTTTTGACATTAAAACTGTACTTACGCTAAAAAGAATTGTTTGAAATGGAACTGTTTTGACATTTAACTGCGTGTAAACAAAATATATACTTATACTAAGCTGAATTAGAACTGTTTGAATAAACTGAATCGCTTGAAATAGAAATGTTTTTGACGATTAAACTGTGTACTCATGTTAAATTGAATTGTTTGAAATAGAACTGATTATTTGTATAAAAATGGATTTGGCATTAAATAACTTACAAAGGTTGATATGCCATAAAATCAAACCAACCCACCAGCCAACCAACTAGTGTCTCCTTCCATACCATTTTTGTTATAATTTATTTAGCATTACTGCTTACAGCAGTTGTGGTTCCTTAGTACTTCCATAATTTTTTTTCAAAACTTATTAACAGTCAGCCAGTAGACTTTAATTAGAAACACCAATCTGAAAAAAGTAAGATTCGGGTGAGATATTTGTACGACTTCCCACCAGGTCAGATTTGACACAAGGTCATTTTATAGTCGGGAGCCAGGCACAAATTGAGACCCAAGCGCTGCATTCCCCATATGGGTGAGCCTCCACCACCAAACGATACCTGCCAAACAGATATTGCCCGAGTGAAGGCCCCTGGGACCAGGCGGTTAACACAATAATAACCACCCGGTGCGAATGCTAAGTGGACCCAAGAAAACTGAGGTGGAGCGTGCCCGTGAGAGACAAGGGACAATAGCGAAATTCCAACTCGAATTCTTTTTTCTCAAAAATTTGGCTACTTCGTGAAATTTGCCTTTTTGATGAGGCCACGATAATAAACCAGTCGAAAAAGTTTAAATTTAACCACATAGTTCTCATTTTTTTCTTTCCCACGGAACACCTGAAATAACAATCTTTGTATTATTTCTTGGGTGAGATATTTTCAAGTATTAATTTTTTCTGCTTTTTTCTGCTTTCTCTTGCAACGCCCAGATCGGCGTTTTAAATAAGATGTTGGAAATACAAATAATCATTGAACGATTTTTAAGAAAAATTATTTTTTATCGTTTTTCCCGAAAATGTCTGTTCAATATTCGTTCTTGACAATAAAGATCGGTTGGGATTAGTTTCTTTATACTGAGAGTTGATATTTAGACGAAACCGACCAAAACTAATGGTGTCTGGATCACACTTGCATCTTTATACAGCGTGGAACACGCAGCTATCACATCCAAAAAGCTGGCCCTCCACTCATTTATTATTTTGTGAGTATATATATATATATATATATATATATATATATAAGTTCATATAAAAGTTTCACCATAATATGTGATCGCTGTGTCAACCATATTGGATTGCAATTAACAAGCCAGTAATTAAAAAAGATATAGTTCTTGGCTCGATTATGTATCTTTTTCTATGTGTGCCTCTTTTTATTTATTTTTTTAGAATATATATACATATTTTCTTTTAAATCTCAACTTCTTCATTTTTGATTTTTGATGATTGTAGTGTCATAACTACACGGAACTTTAAGTATCGGCATTTGATTGCATTTACGAATACTTTAACTTTTTTTGCTTTATTCTGGTTTCCGAATACCCAACGCTTCTTTTTTCTAGAGATTAATTTCTGGTTAATTGTCGGCTTTATCTCACAAATTCAAATTGAATGTAAAGGACAAGGAACATCTTATTTCTTTAGAACTCGCCATAGACTATTTTTCTTCTGTGTCCAATCGCTTTTAATCATTTTCTGATCATTTTCAAGAACAAGAATACCACATGAGTGGCATTGTCTTTCAACGCCTCTCTTCTTGGACGTCAGATTTTAATTGTTTACAGGACAACATCTCAAATTTGGCTCCTTATAATTTTCAATATCTGCTTTTAAGGTTTGGTGTATTTATTAATCATTAAGAATACTGAAAAATATTTCCAAAGCTAAAACATATCTTGTTGGTTTTAATGTACTTTCATGATTAATTTTATTGTTCGAGAATAAAGGCAACCTGGTGACTTGGTATCCCTAGGCGCGAAAATCTAAATTCATCCAGGAAACAATGTTTTAAAAAGCGCAGCAAATTTTTAGCGTTCTTTTATATCGAAAAAATAGATGATCTCAGTTATATATCATTAGCAAATACAACATAGTGATTATACTTGATTAGCTGAAAGACAGCATTTTTTTTTTCAATTTGTCCATCATCATTATTTAAACTTGTATTAATGAACAACAACTGCATAAAAATGCCTAATGGCATTTTAAATTAAGATGTTTAAATTTTATCTATAATAATTCTATTTGTTTATATATATATATATATATATATATATATATATATATATATATATATATATATATATATATTGCTCTTTTATACACACACACACATATATATATATATATATATATATATATATATATATACACTTCAATATATAAATATATATATATTCTACCTTTATCTAGACTCAATTGAAAGCACCTAGATGTTAATAAGTAACCAGCCTGTAAGACACGAATTTATACTCAGTCATTTAGCTGATAGAGATGATGAACAAATAAATGCAGAAATACCAAAAGATTCTCAATCAGATAGTAGATAGATAGATAGATAGATAGATAGATAGATAGATAAAGAAAGTTGGGATGTACAATCATATGCAAATTAAGAATAACCCTTCAGTTCCAACCTTACCCTGTTTTGTTTTGTTTTTGTTTCTTTTATTTTGTTTTTTATTCTATTTATTTTTTCTATGCCATTACTCAATTGCATCAACTTTCGAGAGAGCTTATTGATTGCTCTTTAATAAATGAGTCATAAAAGGTCAGAATCTTCCCTTTTCTTCACCACAACACCAGAAAAAGTAAACAATGACTCTTGAGGAGACTTTCCTTTCCTGTAGAACACCAGTACATTAATCGATTCCCACTCTTTTATCATCGACTTTGAAAAATGCTTACCTGAAATTTTCTCTGTATAATGTTCATTCTTAATAGAGAAGCGTTAGGTTATGCACATTGACAAGGCAGGAACATATGTTGAGAAATAAATATTTATGTATGAAATAAAATATTTTTCTCCGTTAATAGACTTGTTTACGAATTTCGATTATATATATATATATATATATATATATATATATATATATATATATATATATATATATATATATATATATATATATAAATGAGTAGGTCCACGAAGAGATTTGGATTTGGGGGGATTTATTTATTTATTTTGTTCTTACATATCTCTATGTTTCCAAATTGTTGCTTTCGTCAGAGAACACATATGGCACAAGACTTTGTTACTGGGATACTCAATGAGACTTGAACTCACAAGAGTTTGCATTTTGAATGGTTTTCAGTTTTGGTTATGAGTTTCTATGGAGGTCACTCCTCCCTTTATTTTTATTTTTTTTAGCCTGCTTTGCTTTTCATTTGGCTTGGATATTTGATACGTTTTTTTCGTTGTCTATATGTGTTGGAGTGATTTCGGATTTCATTTACAGTTATTTCTCACTCTCTCTCTCTCTCTCTCTCTCTCTCTCTCTCTCTCTCTCTCTCTCTCTCTGTGCGTGTGTGTGTACCTTGAGACTTTTTCAAAAAGGAGGTGGAAAAATCTAGAAAAATCCTGGACAAAAAACTACATGGCTAAAAAACCTACCCCAAAAAGAGAAGGAAAAAGAAAAAGAAAGAACACGGACAAAAAGAAAATTATTAAAACAGAACATAAACAAATAAACAACAAACCAAAAACACTGTACATTGTACAACGACAGAGGATATAATCCCCACTCACGAACAATAAGATCTAAAAGGTAAACTGATGCTCCGAAATACCAGATACATACAAATCGGACAAAATAGTCAAGAACAATCAACCCCCCCAGTAAAAAAAAAACACTTTTCAAATAAAAAACATAATAAAAAGAATCCCCTTATAAACTATTACACACAACAAAATTGGCAAAACTACTATGCATCCGACACTAGAAAAAACAAAACAAACCCATTCTCATACGATAAAAGCCACTCTATATATGACAGCACAGAAAATCTTTTTAGACAATATAAACAAAAATTATTATTTTTAAGAAATACAAACAAAAACCACTTTTTAGACAAAACGAACGGGGGGAAAAATTATAAAAAACGAAACAAGTATTAAACCTAAAATTATAAACTTATCTACACATAAGTTAAATAAAAACCAAATAGACTTACTCAAACTAGGTCTTAAACTTTGCCCCACTCCAAGAAGCAACATAGGAAAACTAAAAAACCTCAAAGAAATCGAAAGAAAATTTTGGCTTAAAGAAAAATTCAAAAATAAAAAAAGGTACAGATGACTCTCTTGTAAAGAATATGACCAAATTCCTACCAGACAAAAACCACAATATTAAATAAAACACATTCTTCGAGAAATTATGGAATATTAACCTAAAAGAAAAACCAACAAAAAATAACCTCTCAATAAAACAAAAACTAGCCTAAAAATATATATAGGAAAATGGAAACATAATTATAAAAGAAGCAGACAAGGAAAGCGCTGTAGTTGTTGCGTAGCCATATACACGAATATGGCCATGTGCGAAATAGACATGTAATGTTCATTACGATAGAATATATAAAGAACAGGAATCTCAAAAACACGTAACTACTTCTTGTTCAGGTACGAAACCTTTTTATTAACTTTGAGTTAAAGGTTTCGACCTAAGGAGGAGAGACACAATCTTCTATGCTATCTTATTCATTTGGCCCCCAACTCGAGCGGCCCCCATCGGGCGCACGTTCGCCTCGCGCCTGCGAGCTCCAAAATCGATCCTTCTCGATTGGTGTCCAAAACCCGACTCTTATTTTCTTCAAATTCTCACACAAACTTCCGCGTGCTTCCGGTGCGTGACGTCACCCGCACCTTGTCACCCAGTATCGTCTCGGACTGTTGTGACATCTGAGTGACACCTCCATCCGCTTGTGCGCACCCGCGTTAACACCTGCTTCAATCTTACACCCAACCAACCCATGTGCTGAGCCGAAAGGTTCTCAGCCTAACTAAACTCAAAGGCATGAACCGAAATCCCTCGGCTATTTCATAACATAGTCATCTTAGATAAAACATACTACAAAACAAAAATCCCAGAAATATCAAAAGATGAAACTAACGACAAGCTGACAGATACATAGACAATAAATTTTTATCAAAAATCACAAAATTCTGCAAAATACACAATAAATAACTAACTAAAAATGAAAAAGACTTCTTTAACAAATTAAATCCCCATAACCTCTACTGACTACCAAAAATTCACAAGTCCAAACAAATAATCAACGCCGTAGTAACACAAAAATCCAAATATATAGAAATTCCAACCCCAGTGACCTCAAATTTAGACCCATTGTAGCAGGCCCGTCGTACCCCACTATCAGACTTAGCAAACTAATATACATTTTACAACAACCTTTCCTAAACAAAATAAAAAGCTATATTACGGACAACATACCAGAAAAAATTGATCCCAACACACCCATAGTCACATTTGACGTCACAAACCTATAGAGCAATATCACCAATGAATTAGGAAAACAAGCCATCTCATTTTGGATAGATAAATACCCAGACACATTACATCTAAGATTTAACAAAAAATTTATCACAGAGAGCATAGAAATAATTCTTTATAATAACTCCTTCCAATTTAATAACATTTTCTATATCCAGACCCTAGGAACATCTACGGGAACTAAAATGGCGCCAACATACGCTACCCTAACCTTAGCATATTTAGAAGAAAACCTATATGAAATAATAGGTAAAAAATACGGAAACGACACAAAAGAAGAATTTACCAAATCATGGAAAAGATATTTAGATGATTGCTTCTTATTCTGGAAATGCCCATAGGGAAACATTAACGGATTACTCAACCTAAAATAAGATTTACTGTGGAACACAGCTCAAAAGAACTACTATTTTCATACATCCTTATAAAAATGTAAATGTCCAAATCACCACAGATATCTTCCACAAACCAACAGACCCCCAACAATACCTCCACGTCAAAAGCCAGCACCCCAAAAATTGTATAAAATCCATCCCTTACACTAGCACGTAGAATGCACACAATAATCACGGATAAACACCTAAAAAAAACTCGCCTTAAAGAACTACACACAACCCTAAACCATACAGGATACCCAAAGACACTAATAAATAAGGGGTTCGAATTAGCAGAAAAAATACCACAAAGAGAATTAAAGAACCCGAAAAAGCACCACAATGAGAAACCCCTAGCATACGTCGCAACCTACAATAAAAACAACCCAGAACTATTTAGAACAGAAATAATAAAAATCTAGAACTTAAAAAGGACAAAACCAAAAAAATACTAGATGCAACAAAAATCATTAAAAACCAAAGACAACCCAAAAATCTTCAAAGAATACTCACCTCATCTACATTCGGAGAAAATATAATACAAGTGGTTACCAAATGCAATAACAAATGATGAAAATTCTATACCTTTAAAAACACGGAAACAAAATTCAAAATAAATAAAGACTTAAGCTGCAATTCAGAAAACGTAGCCTACATAAATGAATGTAGCAAGTGCAAAGAAATATATCAACACAGGCCCTTAAAACTAGCAATATTGAAATAACAGAAAATAAAAAATTAAATGTATCGAAATACCTATACAAATGCAGTCAAGGAGAATTTCAAATAATGCCCATATGCCAAACTAACGACTATACGCTTCTTCAAATAAAGGAAAATAAATTTATAGATAAATTTTTGCCAAAGTTGAACAAAATATGAATCATACACACACGCAAATGAACCCAAACATACATAGATACGTATATATATGCACACAAAAATAATTAGTAAAAATAATTACCAGTATATTTCAAACCACACGACCACACAGAAAAAAAATATCAAGACACACATTCACACACACACA